>JBBCBC010000017.1:29701854-29982066 GCA_037126765.1 Stenogyne calaminthoides | reverse complement strand
AAATTGGGAGTGGATAGATGCCTCGGCAAAGTACTTGCTTGTCGGGCCATGAACAAAATTGTTTTTTGAAATATAATAAATCAATACTTCTGTTCCTCCAGCCATTCAAGATTTTGAATATCGTTGACCGATCACAACAATATACATATATATATATTTTTTTAAAATAATTTAAGCACAAATAAATAATGTAGCATCAAAATATCACGTAAATAATATTAACACACATATAATATAAATTGCACATAATGCATGAAATATATTGGCCAATGAGTAGTGAGAAACTCGGGTATCACATCCTCCCCTCCTTATAAAAATTTTGTCCCCAAAATTTCACTTACCAGAAAAGCTCTAGATATTTAGACTTCATTTCATCCTCTCGTTCCCAAGTGGCTTCTTCTACTACCTGATTTCTCCATAAGACTTTGACTAGTGGGATTTCCTTATTTCTAAGCTTTTTTACTTCCCGAAGCAAAATTTCCACTGGTACTTCTTCGTAACTTAAATCTTCTTTCAGCTCTACAGGCTCGGTACTCAAAACATGTGACCAGCTCGCGATGTATTTTCTCAATGCAGACACATGAAACACATTATGTATTTGAGACATTGATGCCGGTAGATCAAGTTTATAAGCAACATCACCAATTCTTTCAATAATAGGAAACGGGCCAACATATCTTGGACTGAGCTTTCCTTTCTTCCCGAACCGCATCACACCTTTCATTGGAGAAACTTTTAGAAACACCTGATCACCCACTTCAAACTCTAACTTTCTTCTTCTTTTGTCTGCATATCTCTTTTGTCGGCTTTGAGCAGTCTTCATTCTTTCCCGAATCAGTTCTACCGCCTCACTCATTTCTCGAATCATGTCTGGACCCAAAATTTTTCTTTCCCCGACTTCATCCCAATGTACTGGAGATCAACATTTTCTACCATACAGTGCTTCATACGGAGCCATACCAATAGTAGACTGGTAACTGTTATTATAAGAAAATTCTATCAAAGGCAAGAATTTACTCCACTGACCTTGGAAATCTAACACACAAGCTCTGAGCATATCTTCTAGAATTTGTATGGTCTGCTCTGATTGCCCATTGGTTTGCGTATGATATGCAGTACTGAATGACAATTGGGTCCCCAACACTTTGTGTAGGCTCTTCCAGAAGGTAGACAAAAATCTGGAATCTCTATCTGAAACAATAGTGAGTGGCACGCCGTGGAGTCGGACAATCTCTTGTATATACAACTGAGCATAACGGTCCATAGAATATGTAGTACAAATCGGAAGAAAATGCACTGATTTAGTCAACCGATCTACAATAACCCAGATCGCATCATGACTCTTAACTGTCTTGGGAAATCCTGTGACGAAGTCCATCGTTATATGCTCCCATTTCCACTCTGGAATGAACAAGGGTTGTAAAGTTCCAGTTGGTCTTTGATGTTCGGCCTTGATTTGTTGACATGTTAAGCATTGTTCCACATATTGAGCAACGTCTTTCTTCATACCTGGCCACCAGTAATGCAATTTTAAGTCTCTGTACATTTTAGTAGCTCCCGGATGTACCGGATATGCTGTTGAATGTGCCTCTTTCATAACATCTTCTCGAATATGGTCCACATTAGGTGCATACAGTCGTTCTCTATATCGAAGTACGTCATCCTTTGATAGCTGAAAGTCGGGTGATTGTCCTGAAATGTCGTCCTTCTTTAATTTAGCAAAATACTCATCAACTTGTTGCCCTTGGTGAATTCTATCTAGTAATGTTAGTTTAAGTGTCAATGCTGCAAGTTTTGCTGTTACCAATCCATGTTCGACGAGCTCTATGTTCATTCTTTGTAGGTCAAGCAACTCTGATTTCTGAATCAAGGTCATAGTTGCCACCTTCTCTGCTGATTTCCGGCTCAACACATCTGCTACTACATTGGCTTTCCCTGGATGATAATTAATGACACAATCGTAATCTTTTACAAGTTCTAACCATCTTCAAGGAATCTCTCGACTTTCAGTGCTTCAGTGCTCACCATATGTTCAGCAAACCTCGATAATTGCTCAAATTTACGGAGATAGTCTGTAACGGTCATAGTCCCCTATTTTAGTTGTATGAATTCATTCATCTTCATTATTCTGACAGGAGCTGTGAAGTACTTATTTCTGAAAATATCCTTGAATCTCTCCCAAGTCATCGTAGTAACATTTTCAATGCTTTTGACCGTGTCCCACCAGTGTCCTGCACTACCACACAACATAAACGAGGCACACAAAACCTTCTCCACTTCAGGTATCTTGCTATATTGAAACATGTTATCCAGAGTTCTCAACCAATCTTCTACAATAATAGGATCAGTAGCATCTTCAAATACTGGGGGATTCAGTTTTCGATATCGCTCACAGACCATTTCAGCAGAATTAACTCGAGGTTGTGGTTGGTTAACTTCAGCAAATTGTTGGTTATCTATGTCTCTCTGTTGAATAAGTTGTTAAATCTGTTGGGACTGACGCTCAACAAGATCTGCCAATCGAGCAATGATAGCATCTCTACCACTGCCACTACCTTCGTCTTCATTTCCCGCCATATCTGTTTAGCAACACTACAACTCCTACACCACATGGCCAATATAATTCATGATGCACGTAATGTAAACAAGATTAAAATAAACACTTACTGGAGTAGATGTGCTTCCTGAGTTTTGAGCTCGTGTGTACATAGACAGTCTACAGGATGCAAACCGTGCTCTGATACCACTCTGTCACGACCACCCTTATATAACCCAACAGAATACGTATATAAATATAATTTAACATGTAAACCTGATATAAATTTTATTTTTATTTTTTCGACAATATAACATCAACATGCTTTCACACCCAAAATGACCTATTTCATTCATATATATTAAAAGATAGCAACAAACTGGCATTTCGTACTCGAACACCCAGTCAACACACAAGAACATACCATACTTTATAACATAGCATAATACATATTCAAAAGCAACAAAATATACAATAACGGAAGCAAAAAGAGCCACGGTATGCCCACAGGTCGTCATCTATGTACACAACAACTCAAAACCTCCAGGATCTCCACAGTTTGTCCAGTAGATCCGTCACATCACACCACATCACGATTACCTACAACGCATAAACTGCATGAGATAAATCTCAGTAAGTAGAAATTATGCATGAAATGTAATTCTTTTGAAATTCTCTCCATGCACTCTCATTTGAAATCAAAATTTTATTTATGAAACACTCATTAGGGCACCTGGCACACTGTTATACACTGGATCGAGCTCATCACATATACATAATCAATTGGCCAATATAAATATCACATAAGTATGATCCGGACGTGAGGCCCATCCTCTTGTGGTCCAACAGGGGGTTCTCCTCGCACATACGCCCCCTATGTCCACCAAGAAGTCATCCCACCATGCCGAATTAATAACGGTGCAATCTGAGGATCCACCCTCTAACGGCCCAGCGAGGTCCATCACCAAACTCGACCCCCTGTCCGCTTAAGAAGTCCCCTCACTGAACACCCACACAACATATCACAAATACTCGATAAGGGTTCTCCTCGCACGTACGCCCCTTATCATATAAAACACCCCACAAGGGTTTTCCTCGCACATACGCCCCTTGTGTTTCCAATGTATAACCAGTGGCCAAAACACACACATCATCTTCTCAAATATCTTATCATGATAATGCATGACGCATATGCAACACATAGTATTCACAAGATTCACATAACGTCGAACTCATAGGTTCGATTCATATAAAATATCAAGCTCACAAGCTCCTTCCACAATAATCACTAAATATCAACCAATCCCACATTAATTCACGTAAAATTCACATATTGTCAATTATACACAAATTAATCACATAATAATATGTTTATGCATTGTAGTTGCAGATGAATTTCTACTTACCTCGAACCCGAAAAACGTTGATAACTTGAACTCCTAAACAGCCTTATCAAGTCCCACTATCAAATTTAATGAAAACAATTATAAATAACAAGCAAAATTATTAGCTTATTACCTTAGAAATATGTTTTCTTTGATTTATACTTATTCCCTTTTTTTTTTTAATCTATTTGCTAAATAAGACATTTAATACCATTAAAGCAACATTACTCTTAATAACCCACTCAGTAAAGGCATCCTATAACAACCAATCCATGAACTCTTTTAGTTCAATTCATTTAATTATCATTTAAATAAACCAAGCTATCACATAGTATTCTACTGGTAATTAAATCCTATCATTATTTTCTTCAATAAATTGTAACTTATGCTAACCAGGATTGCCATAGAGCATTTCAATAAAACTAATAGCTAGAGGATATAGCTCGTGCAAGGGAATAGAAACTTAAAACTCCAATTCTAATTATTAGTTATATTGAATACTCTAATCAATTACAAACCTCTTAATGAAGTTTTAGAATAGATCAGATATTCAATTCCTAACAAAAGAGATCTTATCAACCACCTTCACAAGGCTAGAGTCTTCTCTAAATTTGATCTCAAATTTGGCTTTTGGCAGATACAAATCAAAGAAGAAGACAAATACAAAACTGCATTCTTTGTACCATTTGGACATTATGAATGGAACGTTATGCCTTTTGGGCTTAAGAATGCACCTTCTGAATTTCAAAATATCATGAATGACATATTTAATGTCTATTCTGATTTCTCTATTGTTTATATTGATGATGTTTGTATATTTTTTCAAAACATTGATCAACACTTCAAACACCTTAACACTTTTATACAAATTGTTAAGAAAAATGGGCTTGCCATATCGGCTCCCAAAATCAAGCTTTTTCAAACTAAGATTAGATTCTTAGGTCATGACATTGTTAAAGGAACTATCAAGCCTTCACTAGGGCTATTGAGTTTGCTGACAAATTTCCTGACATTATCAAAGATAAAACCCAGCTTCAAAGATTTTTGGGATGTTTAAATTACATTGCCGATTTCTTTCCTAAGCTAAGGGTCGTTTGTAAACTCTTGTTTCAATGACTCAAGAAAGATCCTCTTCCTTGGACTGATAAACATACTTCTATTGTCAGAAGTATCAAAGAACAGGTTAAGTCTTTACCATGCCTTGGTATTCCTAAACCTGATGCTTTTATGATTATTGAAACCGATGCATCCGATATCGGTTATAAATTCAACCATATCTGTTGCATCTCCTAAAGAACAATTAGTAAGATTTCATTATGGTGTTTGGCTCGGGCCACAACAGAACTATTCTACTATCAAAACAGAAATACTTTCTATAGGGTTATGTATTTCTAAATTCCAAGATGATATTTTTAATAAGAAGTTTCTCCTTAGAATTGATTGTAAATCTGCTAAAGAAATACTTCAAAAGGATGTTAAAAATATTGTTTCTAAACAAATCTTCACAAGATGGCAAACTATTTTATCTAGCTTCGATTTTGATATTGAATATATCAAAGGAGAGAATAATTGCTTACATGATTTTTTAACTAGAGAATTCTTACAAAAAACTACAGGTCATGTATCGTCCTAGTCGTCCTAGGATGCAGACACCATATTACTACTCAAATGAGGCCCCGTCCTCAAATCAATTCCAGGTATTGGGACATTTCACATCATATTCAAAGGCTGCTCAGCTCCCAGCCCCTCCTACTCCAATAAAAGAAAAAGTACCATCCAAGGTAAAGAAAGGTGAATACTTCGTTAAACCTGATATTCATATTATTACTCCTACTAAATTTTATGAGACACAAAACTTAGAAACACTCAAGAATACTATGAATACTCATTTCCCTTCTAATATTCATTGGAGTTATGAAGATGTTAAAAAAATACAGAAATTCTATGAGTTTATTCTCGTAGACTCCAAATTTGTTGATATCATCCATTCAATGGATCCTAAGGATCCGAATCGCATTGCTTATTCAAAATGCATCATCAAGAAAATTGTTAGCGCATCTGAATGACCTACAATGACTTATGAAAAACTCTTCTCAAAATCCTTTTCACCCAAAGGATACACCTATTCTGATTACAGATTTGCCTGGTTTAGAGCCTTCTTGTTCAGGTCTTTTGACCATTCATGATTCTTCTCTTTCGAAGACAAATTCGCAAAACTACCATTTTCAATATGGTTCCTTGATTGGTGGACTGACTTCGGTCCACTAAATATCATTCTACCTACCGAAGTTCAACAAGCCTGGTTGTTCTTTACTCAAAAGGCTACCGGCGAGCCATGTCGCAAAGAGATCAATTTCTTTGCCGAATTCAGTGTCCCTTGGATCCTATGCTGGAACTACTCATTCCAAAAAGTCAGGATCAAACCTTATCCAATCTCTATCATTAGAGAATTCAAAGTCAAGTGGTGGTCAAATTTTTCTATCAAATACTGCACCCCTAGTGTTGTTCAGAAATTCTTTGCTACTGGTGAAAAGCCCTCATGGGCTAAAGATAACAAAAACAAGATGAAGCTTACTAAAGCTTCTACCTCCAAGAAGAAAACCATTGAAGAATCCTCCAAAAGATCTACCAAAGCAGAAGGACTTTCTGATTATGAGATCAAAGTTTTCGAGTTATTAGAGAATGAGAAGGATCCTGAAACCATCAGTTCCTATCTCAAATACCTTCAACATAAAAAGAAGACCTCCTCGAGTCAAGAACAAGAGCAATCTTCTTGTGAATTGAGCTCTGAAGAACATGGTTATGACCCTTACGGAGGACCATGCGGGCAAGACCCTTTTGACTTTTATTACCTTTAAATAGTCAAAAAATTTAATTTACTCAAATAAAATTGGCAAAAAGAATTTAAAAAAAAAATGCAATTAAGAAAAAAGAAAATTGGCACTACAAAAAGAGAAGCCAAAGAAAAATAATAAGCAATTAATAGCCGAAGAAAAAAGAATATTGACACTACAAAAAGAGAAGCCAAAGAAAAAAGAATATTGACACCGACTGTCATCCACTATCCAAAAGATACCCGACAAAGTATCGTGACACTAGTTGTCATCCACTATCCAAAGATGATTGATAAAGACGCCTCATCTACCCAAATGAAATGCAAATGCAAATGAAGTTTCAAATTTTGACTTCAACTCATCTATAAAAGGAAGATTGAAGACAGAAGAAAGGCATCGATTTTTTGAGCTTAAAACTCTCTCTCTGTAAACCTTTCCTCTTAGCAAATTATCTTGTATTTCATTTACATTTCAAACTCTGCAAATACGTTTTGCATATCAAGTAATTATAAGAAGTGAATCTACATGATCCACAGTGTGTAAGCCTGTATCAAGTAAGCAAGTTTATTGCTTTCTTTATCTTGTATGTTATTATATTGTTGTTTTAAACAACTGTTTATTTTCCACTTATCATTTACTCTGATTATTATATTATTACTTGTTGATTTCATAAATATCAAGATGTTTATGGCCCTGGTTCCTTTCTAGAATCAGAACTTTCAATTTTCTCATTCTTTTCTTTATCAAGACAATTTGGTCCCGGTTGAAAACCCATTTTTCGCTGCGTCTTGAAGCAAAACGCTTTGATTTTTTGCAAATAAAAAGTATTGAGAACGAGTCCATCCAATTTTGCCTTTTGGAAGCTCATGTGTTGTGTTTTTGCTTATAACTAGATCATATGACAATTTATAAACATAAAGCGATGTTAACTTAAGAATATATAGTGGTTCGGACAACCAATAGTTTCTACATCCACTTGAATAATTGTTTTGATAGGAAATTCCTTATCAACTTCCATATTTGAATTTCGACTACCTCCTATTTTTTACTTACTCAACTCGGCCTCGAGCTTTATTTGATACTTCAAGACGTTTACTTACTCAACCCAACCTGAAAAATTTACTACCTCTATAGTTTACTAATTCAAACTCTTAGATGTTTAAATAGTTCACACTTTTCGGGACTTATCACCCATCCATTATTTGATCGGATCAGATGTTTAACGAGTTCAAAACAAGCAACGGACTTATCACCCTCTCTTGATTGACTAACAACTACCTCACTTACACCACTTTGGGTTTGGGTTTTCGTGTTGTTCCAACTATGGTGAGATTTTCCTTACAATGGTTTAGCCTCAATCTTGGGGTGGGAAAATCTCTCTAAAGCTATGATACATCGTGGGTTTCATTAGGTTGGGTTCTAGAACACTCTTTGAATATATTTGTATATCTATTATCACCTTGTGTTCTAAAACCCCAAAAAGCTTCTACTCTCTTTGGCTCTGTAGCATCGTTGCTATCTTTTTCGCCTTCCACAAGCAAAAACCTATAATGAAGGAAGAAAAAAATTTTTATACTGGATTTGAATATTATACCGTTGGAAAGAATCACATTCAAATCCATACTATTCTTCGATAGAGAAAAACATTATAATTTTATCCGGTTGTCTTCCTCTCGTTGGTCCACGTCGTGAGACATTAGATTCCAATGGCTATATTCCTATAATAGAAAAATGGACAACCTCGGAACATTCGGGATATCTTGAGCATTCAAAGACACTACATGTCTTCATCGTTTCTCTTTCAGTCTTGGCCAGTTCTCTCGAGTCTTCCTCTTCCTCTTCAAAATTCTCTGAGTCTTGAGTTCTCGATCCTCCTCAATGATCTTGAAAATCTTGCCTTTCTTCCCACACATATTCTTGATTTCTAACCTTTTTTATATCTGCCGGGTATACATGGTGCGATAATATCCTTCGGTGGGTTACTCTATAACTGAATCCTGACTCATCTATTAAGATCATTCTGAACATGTCATACTCAGGGGTTTTGGGATCTTAATCAAAATCATATAATCTTTTATTAAATTCATCTCCCAACAAAGACAATTGAGACTTTTGGTTCCTGAGGTACTTGCCTCAGTATTAACTAAATTGGTAATTTTTTTCTAAAAGATTAGAAGTAGGAAAACGGATACTATCTTCTAAGCTATTTGGAAGACTCCTAGGAACAAAGTGAGGAGTATTGGAATCATGAGGAAATTTTGAGGGAGTTGCATTGTTGTCAATCTTATTATTAATATGATCAACTTGATTAGCAATAGTTTGAAGTATTTGATTTGAATAATTGTTTTGTTCATGAAGTTTCCTGATGTCTTCCATATTTGGAGCCTCGGTACCTTTCTTTCCTATTTTAACGGGAGTTGCAATGATTTCTCCTTCAGGAACAACAATTTTGATACTTGCCTACTCCATCCGACATCGCTCATCCTTGCGATCATACTTACTAAAAGAACAAGCAAAACCCTACTACAGTGATCTATGAAAAAAAAACGCCTATAATACACACACATATTATTTATTGAGGAAAATGATTACAACATCACACAAGGGTTGTGATAGAGAAAAATATTATAATACTATCCGGTGGGTCAGTTTTAGAGGGACAACAAAGCTACGAGACATGTAGAGGACTTCAAGACGTTTCCGAAACATGGTTATAGTAGGAAAACGGACACCCGATCCAAAGTTATGGCCCAGTTTTCACCATCCAATGGCCAAAACCCCAATCGACGTTTCCAGATCCTCCTTCTGACATCGCTCATCCTTGCAATCAAAATTACAACAAGAACAAGCAAAAACCTACTACAGTGATCTATGAAAAAAAATGCTTATACTACCCACACATATTATCTGTTGAGAAAAACGATTACAACATCACACAAGGGTTGCGATAGAGAAAAACATTATAATAATATCCGTTGGGTTAGTTTTTGAGGGATAGCAAAGCTGTGAGACATGTAGAGGACTTCAAGATGTTTCCGAAACATAGTTATAATAGGAAAATGGACAACCGAGTCAAAAGTTATGGCCAAAATAGTTTTCACCATCCAATGGCCAAAACCCCAATCGCCGTTTCCAGATCCTCCATCCGACATCGCTCATCCTTGCGATCAAAATTACAACAAGAACAAGCAAAATCCTACTACAATGATCTATGAAAAAAAATGCCTATACTACCCACACATATTATCTGTTGGGAAAAACGATTACAGCATCACACAAGGGTTGCGATAGAGAAAAATTTAATAATACTCTCCGTTGGGTCAGTTTTAGAGGGACGGCGAAGTTTTGAGACATGTAGAGGACTTCAAGACGTATCCGAAACATGGTTATAAAAGGAAAACGGATACCCGAGTCAAAAGTTATGGTCAAAACAGTTTTCACCATCCAATGGCCAAAACCCCAATCGCCGTTTCCAGATCCTTTATCCGACATCGCTAATCCTTGCGATAAATATTACAACAAGAACAAGCAAAACCCTACTATAGTGATCTATGAAAAAAAATGCATATACTACCCACACATATTATCTTTTGGGGAAAAACGATTACAACATCACACAAGGGTTGCGATTCAGAAAAATGTTATAATACTATCCGGTGGGTCAGTTTTAGATGGACGGTGAAGCTGCGAGACATGTAGAGGATTCAAGACGTTTCCAAAACATGGTTATAATAGGAAAACGGACACCCGAGTCAAAAGTTATGGCCAAAACAGTTTTCACCATCCAATGGCAAAAACCCCAATCGCTGTTTCCAGATCCTCCATTCGACATCGCTCATCCTTGCGATCAAAATTACAACAAGAACAAGGAAAACCCTACTACAGTGATCTATGAAAAAAAATGCCTATACTACCCACACATATTATATGTTGGGAAAAATGATTACAACATCACACAAGGGTTGCGATAGAGAAAAATATTATAATACTATCCGGTGGGTCAGTTTTAGAGTGATGGCAAAGCTGTGAGATATGTAGAGGACTTCAAGACGTTTCTGAAACATGGTTATAATAGGAAAAAGGACACCCGAGTCAAAAGTTATGGCCAAAACAGTTTTCACCATCCAATGGCCAAAACCCCAATCGCTGTTTCCAGATCCTCCATTCGACATCGCTCATCCTTGCGATCAAAATTACAACAAAAACAAGGAAAACCCTACTACAGTGATCTATGAAAAAAAATACCTATACTACCCACAAATATTACATGTTGGGAAAAATGATTACAACATCACACAAGGGTTGCGATAGAGAAAATATTATAATACTATCCGGTGGGTCAGTTTTAGAGTGACGGCGAAGCTATGAGATATGTAGAGGACTTCAAAACGTTTTCGAAACATGGTTAAAATAAGAAAAAAGACACCCGAGTCAAAAGTTATGGCCAAAACAGTTTTCACCATCCAATGGTCAAAACCCCAATCGCCGTTTCCAGATCCTCCATCCGGCATCGCTCATCCTTGGGATCAAAATTAAAAAAAGAACAAGCAAAACCCTAATACAGTGATCCATGAAAAAAAACTGCCTATACTACCCACACATATTATCTGTTAGGAAAAACGATTGCAACATCACACTAGGGTTGCGATTGAGAAAAATATTATAATACTATCCGATGGGTCAATTTTAGAGGGATGGCGAAGCTGTGACGCATGTAGAGGACTTCAAGACGTTTCCGTAAGATGGTTATAATAGGAAAACGGACACCTGAGTCAAAAGTTATGGCCAAAATAGTTTTCACCTTCCAATAGCCAAAACCCCAATCGCCGTTTCTAGATCCTCCATCCGACATCGCTCATCCTTGCGATCAAAATTACAACAAGAACAAGCAAAACCCTACTACAGTGATCTATGAAAAAAAAAACGCCTATACTACCCATACATATTATATGTTGGGAAAAACGATTACAACATCACACAAGGGTTGCGATAGAGAAAAATATTATAATACTATCTGGTGGGTCAGTTTTAGAGGGACGGCAAAGCTGTGAGACATGAAGATGACTTCAAGATGGTTCCGAAACATGGTTATAATAGGAAAATGGACACCCGAGTCAAAATTTATGGCCAAAACAATTTTCACCATCCAATGGCCAAAACCCCAATCGCCGTTTCCAGATCCTCCATCCGACATCGCTCATCCTTGCGATCAAAATTACAACAAGAACAAGGAAAACCCTACTAAAGTGATCTATGAAAAAAAAACGCCTATACTACCCACATATATTATCTGTTGGGAAAAACGGTTACAACATCACACAAGGGTTGCGATAGAGAAAAATATTATAATACCATTCGGTGGGTCAGTTTTAGAGGTATAACAAAGCTATGAGACATGTAGAGGACTTCATATCGTTTTTGAAACATGGTTATATTAAGAAAACGGACACCCGAGTCAAAAGTTATGGCCAAAACAGTTTTCACCATCCAATGGCCAAAACCCCAATCGCCGTTTCCAAATCCTCCATCCGACATCGCTCATCCTTGCGATAAATATTACAACAAGAACAAGCAAAACCCTACTACAGTGATCTATGAAAAAAAAATGCCTATACTACCCACACATATCATCTATTGGAAAAAATGATTACAACATCACACAAGGGTTGCGATAGAGAAAAATATTATAATACTATCTGGTGGTTCAGTTTTAGTTGGACGGCAAAGCTATAAGACATGTAGAAGACTTCAAGACATTTTCGAAACATGGTTATAATAGGAAAACGGACACTCGAGTCAAAAGTTAAGGCCAAAACAATTGTTGTAATAGAGTAACCCGACCAATGGCCATTGCCCCTTAATCACGCGACTTTGTTCAAATCCTCCACTTCAAAGAGAGGTAGGTCGCCATCCTTGAGGATCAAAAAGTCAACAAAACTAGAAAAAGGCTGCATCCCTAGAATTTTCGTCGGTCGGGATCGACTTGATGAAAAAAATATGGCATAGATACTATTAATGATGGATTTCCCACTATAATCGGGTTAAGTGTTGGGATCTTGCGATTACAACAAGCACCCTAACTGGGTTGAAACCCTAGAAAAAAAGGCTATGAAGATTGTAGCCCTAATTATGTGTCTATAAATATAAATTGTATTGTATGTTGTAAAGGATCGAACTTTTAGAATCCTAGGCAGAAAATATATAGTAAGATACTCTCAAAACGTTTTCAAACATAGTCTTATTTAATAAAATAAAAAAATCAAATCTTGTGTTGATTATTGTTTTGGTGTTTTGGTTGTGTTGATCGTATTAATTGTTTGTTGGCCGGTGAAATCAAACCGGGTGCAACAAGGGTTGCGATTCCAGATCCTCCATCCGGCATCGCTCATCCTTGGGATCAAAATTAAAATAAGAACAAGCAAAACCCTAATACAGTGATCTATGGAAAAAAAATGCCTATACTACCCACACATATTATTTGTTGGGAAAAACGATTACAACATTACACAAGGGTTGCGATTGAAAAAATGATATAATACTATCCGGTGGGTCAGTTTTAGATGGACGGTGAAGCTGCGAGACATGTAGATGACTTAAGACGTTTCCAAAACATGGTTATAATAGGAAAACGGACACCCGAGTCAAAAGTTAGTGACAAAACAGTTTTGACCATCCAATGGCCAAAATCCAAATTGCCGTTTCCAGATCCTCCATCCGACATCGCTCATCATTACGATAAATATTACAACAAGAACAAGCAAAACCCTGTTGGGAGATGAATTTAATAAAGAAGTTTTGATTAGTTCCCAAAACCCCTGAGTATGACATGTTCAGGATAATCTTGATAGTTTGAGTCATGTTTTCAGTATAGATTGCTCAGGAAGATATCTGCACAATGTATAGTCAGCAGATATAGATCAGGTTAGGTATTGAAGATATTGAAGACCCTGAAGATCCTGAAGATATTGAAGGACTCAGATAAACCAGATTGATTCAGGAGATACTGAGTAAATGTTCAAAAGAACACGGGATTTAATGTTCGTAAAGAAGATCTTGAAGAAATGAAGACTCAATAGAAAGACTGAAGATTCAAGATGGTTCGATTATAACCTAAATGGTTATTTCTATCCGATTATTAAAAACCGGAAAAACGCATATATTCGTAGATATTGCCAAAACATTCATATGCAGTCTAAGTGTTGTTTAAGGTTGTCTCATTCAGAGAGATTGACCTAAAAGAGCCATTTTGTTTGTCTACATTCATCAAAGATAAGAACCAATCGAGGGAAGACAACATTGTACTTCACCGACAACCGAAAAGCTAAAGGACCACAATTTTGTCGAAAAAGTACTATGTTTCAGTCATAAAAATTGGTGATTGGCTACATGGCTGCATATTTCCTAAAACATGCAAGGTAGTGTTCAAACCCTAAAAATAGTCGTTCATCAATAACCAGAAGAGGAAAACCTTGATGCTATCTCTTCCAACGGATAGTTTTTCAAGAGTAACCTTTGGAGAAGTTGCTTTATAAATACCAAAGACCTTCTACATTGAAAGGAAAATGGAAATTTCAAGCAACTCAAGAGCTCATTCAGATTCTTGCAAATTGAAGCACTCGAAAAACCTAGAATTTCCCAAAGTGTTTCACATTGGAAGAGCTCATTCACTAAGCATAGATTGATAGAAATATCCAAAGCTTAGTAGAGATATCCTAGCCTTTGCACTTGTTCTTATTGTAAAGGATATCTCACCTAGTTGAAACCAACCCAAACCCAAACCCTTTGATAAGGTAGTTTGAGTGTTGTGTTTTGTTGGTGAGTTAGAGTTGTAAAGAGGAGTAAAATGTTGTGAGTCGGCCCGTTAAAACTCAAGGTAGAAAAGTGAGTAAGCAAATCCCCAAAGCTTTAGGAAGTGGTTAAGGAATTTCTCAATCCGAGAGAGTGGACAGGAGCTTGAGTCTCCAACCACTATATCGCCATGGTTTTCTTTTCATCTTTCATTATATATGTTGCATGTTTTTCACAAGAACAATTCAAAACCCCAATAACTTGCATCAAATTGATCCATGAAAAAAAAAGAAGATTTTTTGACAAAAGCCTAAAACGAGTATAAACTTAGAGCCCAACCATTTCAAGACATCTATTGAAACAAAAAATTCTAAATCAATTAACTCTCACCGAAAGTGTTCAAGAAAGATAATTATCGATCCAAGCTCTCGTGATCTCTCGATAAATTCAGATCGGTTATTAATCTGAAAAATATTATAATCATTATCTCAAAGAGACTTTGACTCGTATGATTTGTGCTTCTCAGGGCAAAAAATATCGTGATAACTTCATCCGACCTCGATGAAAGAAAAAGTTTTAAAATCATTCCACGTGTATTCCCCCCATACATGTGTGAGACTTTTAAACCAACAAGTGGTATCAAAGCGTTGGTTCACTTTGACCACTTGCTTTTGGTAAGTCAAAAAAAGACTTTGGTGGTCTCAAATGGATCTTATTCCCGATATCTCACAAGGCTCTTTCATCATGCCTCCAAAACTTCCTATGTTCTCTCGTTGAGAGCTATGACCTATGGAGACCGAGAATGCAGCTCATCTATATTCCAAACATGAAAGAATGTGGAGAGTGGTTTCAAGGACCATTCAAATATATCTTGTTGAATCCGTAATCACTTACATCGAGAGGAATGATCCCAGAAATGAATTTCCAACGCCTGATGACCAACTGACTCCTGGTGAGAGAAAGTTAGTCAATTTGGACTACATTGCTAAAGATACTTTGTATAGCACTATTTATGATGGTGTTATGGGGATGGTTTCTCACTGTGAAACTGCAAAAGAAATATGGGACACACTTGCTGTTATGTGTCAAGGCACAGATCATATTAAGGAAATCAAACTTTCTATTGCTATTTGAAAGTTTGATAGCTTTGAAATGGAAGATGGTGAATCCATTGACAAATTGGAAATCAGATTCACTAGCATTATGAATGACCTAAATGCTCTTAGGAAAAGATACCCACAGAGAGAAGTGGCACTGAAAATTCTTAGAGGATTGTCTAAAAAATGGGATATACATGCTGTGGTGATTGAAAAGACCAAAAATATTGATTCCATGCCATACCAACAAGTTTTCTCTGAACTGAAAGCTTATGAGTTTGTGATTGACAAGAAAACTAAGAAATCTGATAGCAAAGATGATTCTTCATCTAGCAAGAATGTGGCCTTTAAAGTCAAAGAAAGATCCTGTAAATCTAGAGAGTCTGAGAACTCACTTGCCAAAAATCAGGATGAGCAAGAGGATAAGCTAGTACTGATGGCAAGGAGGTTTGAAAGACTTAATAGCAGATATGGGAAATATAAGAAATATTACAGGAATAACTCAGATGTTGAGGACAGATCCAATGAGAAAAGGAAGGACCACAAAGCTGAAGGTTCCTCATCCAGAAAGAAGGACTCCAAGACCAAGGAGGAAAGTGATCAGGATGATGACACCAACAGATGCTACAACTGTCAGAAGAAAGGTCACTTCCAATATGACTGTCCTGAGTTGAGTGCTAAAGAAAGAAAGGAGAGACAAGCCAAGAGAGATAGAAAGATCTCCAGCAGAAGGCTATGATTGTTGAGGAAGAAGAACATTCTGAAGAAGGTTCCAGTTCCTCAGATGAGATTTTCTCAGATAGTGACAGTGATGATATCTGTCTTATGGCTATGGAGGAGGTAAATTCTTCTATCTCTGTTGTTTCTCCTACACAAGTACATGAGTTCTCAAGTTCAACTGTAAACATTAACTTTGACTAAGAATCTTATGAAGACTATTTTGTGTTACAAGAATCTTGATGAAACTCAAGAGCGAGATAAAGGCAATTATTGTTGAGAATCAAAGTGGAAAGACTCTAAAAATGTTGAGATCACTTCTCAATTGAGGGAACTCTTGATGAACTAGATGTTCTGGTACAACTCTCGAAAAAAGAGAAGGTGATATAGATCCCGATGGAAAATTAGAGAAATCCTTGAGGAGATTCAAAATATCGGGGAGTTCAATGACCTCTTTGAGAAGCATGAGACTCTAAAGAAATGTGAGGATAGTCTTGCAGAGAAAGTTAGCTCTATTGAATTACGCATCTAAAGTAATAGATGAAATTCAGAGTTATCAAATACTTGCAATTATAAAAGGTCGGATTGGGATATAATCTAGGGGAACCTCACAAGGTCTTGAATCTTTTGCTTCTAGTAGCACCAAGACTATCTTTGTTAAACCAAATGGCATCTAATCTTCTTCAAGAAACATTTGTTTTAGACAAAGGGTAAAGGACCTATGGTTTTGAAAAAAATGAAGGTTCGAGGAAGAAAGCCCAAACCTCGGGAAAAAGCTAGAAAACCACTAACACTTTTCGAGGAAATTTTCATAAGCTAGTTTCAAAGCCTCGGAGAGAGATATTCTCAAATGAAAAGACCAAGTCCTCAGACACTAAAAGACCACAATTTGAAAGACAGCAACCTAAACCCCACTTGCCTAAGGATAAAGGTTTTCAACCCAAGTCGAGAGACAGAGACCCGACCGCACCAAAGCCAAGGCACTTGAACAAGAGGCTGAACCCAAGAAGAACTCTAAGGCTCATGTTCATGCTAAAGCTGCACTCATACACAAAGTATCATCGCTAAGGCACCTAGGGTGGTGAATGTGTATGTAGATGTTTATGGAAGACAAATCAGCCACTCTAAAGTAATTAGAGTTGTCAGGCAGATTTGAGTTCCAAAAGGTACAGCTAACCTGGTAGGACCCTACACAAAATGGGTACCTAAGAACTGATCTGTTTTTCAAGTGAAGGAAAGGGGCACTGAGCTGAATGAAGACAACATATCCCTGATGAGTGGAAATGAATTGGCTCCTGCTGTATGGTATCTGGACAGTGGATGTTCAAGACATATGACAGGATATAAGCAATTACTTACTGCCTATGTTGAGCAAAAAGGCCCTCAGATCACATTTGGAGACAACTCCAAAGGACAAACTGAAGGATATGGAACTCTTGAAGTTGATTCTGTTCATATCCATGGTGTTTCATATGTGTCTGGTTTAAAGCATAATTTGCTTTCTATTAGCCAATTCTGTGACAAAGGATTCAGTGTTGAGTTCTCAAAGAACTTGTGTTATGTGAAAGACAATACTTCACAAAAAATTCTACTAACTGGTACTAGAAAGGGAAATGTGTATCTTTCTGATTGGAGTTCAACTCCTAAAGATACATGTTTGGTTGCAAAAAGTTCTACTGATACCAGTTGGTTGTGGCACAAAAGGCTGAATCACTTAAACTTCAAAACCCTGAACAAACTTGCAAGATTAACACTTGTGAGGGGGTTACCAAATGAGGTGTTCAGTAAAGATCATGTATGTGATGCCTGTCAGAAAGGAAAACAAATCAAAGCATCATTCAAAAGCAAAGTAGATATTTCTACTGACAGATTATTACAACTGTTACATATGGATCTCTTTGGTCCAGTGACACCTGTAAGCACTAATGGCAGGAAATATACACTTGTGGTAGTTGATGACTACTTTAGATACTCAGTAAGAAGGAGATACATACAAAACTGTCAGACTTACTGAAAAGACTCAGTACTGAAAATAATCTGAGTGTGGTCAAAATCAGATCAGATAAAGGAACTGAATTTATCAACCATATTATATCTGATTATTGTGCAGCAAATGGAATAACTCATGAAACATCAGCTGCAAGACCCCACAACAGAATGGTGTTGCTGAAAGAAGAAATAGGACTCTGAAAGAAGCTGCAAGAACAATGATTGCTGAAGCTAATATTCCTAAGAGATTTTGGGCTGAAGCTATCAACACTGCATGATACTCTCAGAACAGATCCATGCTGACCAAGAATCAAGGAAAAACACCTTATGAGTTGTGGAATGAAAGGAAGCCTCTTGTTTCTTTCTTTCGTGTGTTTCCTTGCAAGTGTTTCATACACAATAATGGTAAAGATCAGTTGAAAACCTTTGATACCAAAGATGATGAAGGGATATTCTTAGGATATTCTGAAATCAGTAAAGCCTTCAGAGTTTACAACTGTAGAACTCTTATTGTGGAAGAAACACCTCATGTTGTTTTTGATGAGTCTACTTGTGTTCAGAAGAGACAGGAACAAGACTCAGGAGAACTGACCAAGAGAATCACCAGACTTGGCCTGAAAAAGAAATCCTCTGAACCTGAGAAGAAGAAGTCAGTCACTTTCTATGAATGGAGTGAATCAGACTCAGAAAAAGAAGTTCAGGATGAAAATACTCAGAATGGTGAGACTCAGGATGGAAATTCTCCATTGAAGGAAAGCCAACACACTGAAGCTAACCAATCTGAACATACACCAGTTCAAACTCAGGTATGTAATGCCAATGAAGATGTGGTCACAGCTGAGGCAAACTCTGAATCTATCAACCAAAGGGGAACAAATGTCTCTGACAATGTTCTGAATGAAATTTCCCCTGAGGAAGATGATTCCCTTTCTCCTTTTCTGTTGTTCCCTGAATTTGATGAAATACATGAACCTAACATTTCTAATGTTGAGGATACTACTGAAGGGGGAACATCCAGGAGAAAATGGTTGGATAGTCATCCTACAAGTCAGATTGTGGGTGATATATCAAAAGGTGTCAAAACAAGAAGGTTCCATGGAGAAAGTGCTTTGTTCTGTTGCTTCCTATCAGAAAAGGAACCTACTGAGATTGAAGAAGCTCTACAAGATTCATTCTAGATTACTGCTATGCAAGAAGAGCTGAATCAGTTCACAAGAAATTTTGTTTGGGAGCTAGTGGACAAACCTAAGAGACACAATGTGATTGGAACTAAGTGGGTGTTCAAGAATAAGAGAGATGAAAACAACAACATTGTAAGAAACAAGGCAAGGCTAGTTGCACAAGGTTATTCCCAAGAAGAAGGCTTGGATTATGATGAAACCTTTGCACCTATTGCAAGACTAGAAGCCATCAAATTGTTTCTTGCATATGCTTGTTTCTTGCATATGCTGCCCACATAAAATTCACAGTCTATCAGATGGATGTGAAAAGTGCATTTCTGAATGGTGTGCTTAAAGAAGAGGTTTATGTGGAACAACCTCCACGGTTTCGCATGTAATGACCAAGTTTACAGTGCTCGAAAAGCCTTTGTATGGTCTTAAGCAAGCACCCAGAGCATGGTATGATACCCTTTCTCAATTTCTTACTGACCATGGTTTTATCAAAGGAACTGTTGATAGGACTTTGTTCAGGATAGAAGATGGGAAAGATATCTTACTAGTTCAGATTTATGTGAATGGCATCATATTTGGTTCTCCAAATCATCAGTTGTGTGAAAAGTTCTCTACCTTGATGAAAGGAAAGTTTGAAATGTCTATGATGGGGGAGATGAATTTCTTTCTAGGACTTCAGGTGAAACAAACTAAGGAAAGAATCTTTATTAATCAAGCAAAATACACCAGAGATCTGATTGCAAAGTATGGTGTCTGAGATTGCAATGCGATTAGAATTCCCATGAATACTAACTACAAAATGGATCCCCATCTCAAGGCAAATCGAGAAATCTCAAATTATAGAGGATCATTGGATCATTGTTATATCTCACCGCAAGTAGACTGATATAACATTTCTTTGTTGGGATATGTGCAAGATACCAAGCTAATCCTAAAATTTAATCACATGGAGGCTACCCAAGAATATTACGAAATATCTTAAAGGCACCGTGAATAGAGGATTATGGTATCCAACCGATGATAACCTTGAATTAACTATTGAGATTTGATTATGGAGGATCTTCGTGAGGAAGTCTACCACAAGAACTTGTCAATTTCTTGGAAGTAAACCGATATCATGGTTTTCAAAAAAACAAACCTCGAAACAAGTACTACTAAAATTTGAATACATGGTCTGCTAGAAAAGTGCACATATTCTTTTGCTCGAGAAACCATTGAGGGATTATAAGATTATAGCCAATGAAGTACCTATATTTTGTGATAATAATAGTGCAATTGCTATTACACAAAATCCAGTATTGCACACCATATGTAAGCATGTTGATATCAGACATCTCTTCATCAGAGATCATGTAGAATGAAGAAAATTCATACTGATAAACAGAGAGCTGATATCTTGACTAAACCTTTGTCTGAATCAAGATTTCAAACTATCGGTTGAATTAGGTATGTTGGATCCGGTGAATAAGGTAAATCCGAAAAAATTGAAGGTTTTAGGATGCATTAAGTTTTTCGTTTTTTTTGAAAAACTTAAAATTGAAAAGTCCCGAACAACGAAGTCTTGGGAAACTCAAGAACCACAAGTTCATTTTCGGTTTATATCGATATTTTATTAAATTCAAAACTTCAGAAGATCGATGATTAAAATTAGTCTGAAGAAGCATTGACTCATGCACTTCATTTATTGCCTAAAACTGAATCTCGGGAATCATTGGCAATAAATGACAAAACACCTAAAGAAATAATTGGGCGGGACGTTTGAAATTCTCGAGGAAAGTCAATGGTCTACAGGAACAATAATTAAATGCACTGTTCATTAATCACCAAAAAGGATAAGTTGGCGGCTAAGTACTTGCAAAATCGTCCTTTCAATTACCCATTTTAGACGGTTTTAATCTTGACCGTTAAAACCTTCATCTACGCGATTTTCCATAAATCAAAGCCTTATATCCTTTGCAAAACCTTCATTCAAGCCCTATTTCAAAAACTTTCATCTCCAAGATACTCTGTATTCCAAAAAGAACCTCCGATTACTCAAAATTCATCACTTTCCAAAAACCCTTCACTAAATCACCAAAAATGACACTCTCTGTATACGACAAACTCGTCGTTACCAACAAACCTTGGTACGAAAATGTCGTTTCTCTTGAAAGAACATCCAACGCGACTCACTAGGAGGAGGTATTGCATATGATCCGTGTGGCAAAGCTTACCTGTCTGGTCGCGAATCAACCAGATGCTGAATATGCCAAAGAGGTAATCGAATTTGTTGCTAATATGCAATTGGATGACGAAAACTGCATAGAATCTAAGATTACGGTGTTGCATTTGGAATATGGTACAAAGTATGTGGATTTTGTTAGGGAGTTGTATGTTATTCCTAAGAACTTAAATGTCATATATGAGTTGAATGACCAAGGGGAAGACCCTACTTTTTACATGGTGGGTAGGGAACAAGAATATTTGGATCAAATTGTTGAGCATCCGGTAAAATTTGAAGCTACATTGAACAAAAAGCATTTGAAACTGAAATATCGAGTATTGTTAGATATTGTGAGTAAGTGCATTATGAGTGGATCTGGTATCTTCGAGCAGATAAGCAATGGCGGCAATTGAAGATTCTCCTTCACGGGCATTTAACTGGTTGCACTACTTGATCAAAGTGATCAGTGATCAAGCCAAACACATTCAAAAGGTGAATGGCTCTGTGGTGATCAAAGGAAAAATCCTACATGCAACCAAGATTGCATTTATCTTGGAAACTTGCAGAGAAGATGAGGACATCTTTGCAAATTCAACTGCTTTTCCTAGATCCAAGATCATGTTCAAACCAACTAAGAGGACGTTGAGGGAAAAGAAAGAGAAAGTTACTAAGTCTCAGAAGGAGACTGCTGAAGAAGAAACTGAGGAAGATACCACAGTGGTTGAGCAGGCCAGGGAAACCAGACAAACCTCTCAGAAATCCACTGAGGAAGCTGATGAAGAAGCGAGGCAAGCGAGGGGAAAAGCCCTGATGAAAATCAAAAGGGAGAAAGGTGAAAAACTGAAGAAGAAAACATTGGCCCCTCAGAAAAGAAAAAGACTCCAAACTATTGCGGAAAATGAGGCCAGTGAATCTGAAGAAACTCAACCTGAAGATAAGCAAGGGTTGAAGTCACCACTCCAAGTTCTTGCTCGGGTGGTGAAGAATGTACAGGAGCATGAAACTGAGGAACAGGTTTTCTCAGAGGTACTTGAAACCTCTCTGAGCTCAGACAAAATTTCTCAGGAAATTTTCAAGGGACCTCAGATCACTACTGAAGCAAGGCCTACTCAGACTTCAATCAATCTGAACCTCAGGAATTGCTGAAATTGGATGCACTTCTGAATGAACCATTTCTTGATCCATCAGCTCTGAAACTCGTACAATATGAACCAACTGCTCCTGAAAGCCCAGAATTGAAGAAGGGAGAGGCCGAAGAGACCAAATGGCAGAGCAAGGGGGAACGGTTTATCTTGGACCGATACCCTGAGTTGAATGCTTATCCTGACCTTCAGGATATGTTCTTCAGGCTCAGGACGACAGTTTATATCCTGAATCAGACACTCCCGGAAATGCTGAACATCGCCTCTTTCAGAGGAGAAGAGTGGTGGAGTGCTGAGACAGCTGCCCTGACTGAATTCTCAGGCTTCAGGAAAACAAAGCTGAGAATGAAGATGGGTAATTTTGATGAACTAGTAAAACGAAAGCTAGCTGAAAGAAAAGCTACTGACGAAGATGCATCAAGTTCTCATGATCAAGACAAAGATAGGGATCAGGGAGGTGATGTAGAAAAGCAATCTGAGGGGGAGAAGGAACCTCAGAAAGATACTGAGAAAGAAAAGGACTCTGAGAGTCAGATGGAGAAAGATACTGATGCTGCACAGACTGATATCACAAAACCTCAGACTGAAGTTAGCCTTCTTCAGGTACCTTTTGGCACTGTTATACATTATGCCAAAGTTACTGAAGTTTCTATCTTTAAATCTGTTGTTTATGATATGCAGACTAAGGCTCGTTTGGAGCAACCAGTTCAGTTGGAGACAGTTAGTTTGCCTCCAGAGATTGATTTAAGTCCAATCCTGGATGAATTAAAGAAGGTGGTGCCAATGGTGGAGAAAGTAAATCAAATCGAAGAAATCTTGGCAAGTCAATCTCAAAAGCTGGAAAATCTGAGTTCATCTTCTGATATGCTGCAACTACAAACAACTCTTACAGATAAGATGACTGCTTTGGATGGAAAGATTGATGTGATAAAAATTGAGCTCAATGCAGAGATGGAGCAAAGGTATCAAACCAGAACTGCTTATCTTGAGACCAAGCTGGTTGAGAAGAATGAGCAACTAATCAAATTAGTGTTGAGGAAATGAGCACTCTGCTCATGACCAAGATGACAGACATGATGCACAAAGCCTTCTCAACTCAGTTTGCTCCACTCTCAGATGAGTTTTCCATGGCCAAGAACTACATGATGAGGCTGGAAGACGAGCATGATCAATTAGATGGAGAGGTGCGGAGCTTAGGAAAGGAACAATATTATATGGATGTCGCATGATCTCATCTTCTCCCAAGGTATGATGCCAAAAAGGGGGAAAGGCCAAGCTCAAAAGAACAGTTGGATAAGTTTTGGCTCTCCGGACCTTGAGAAGAAAAGAAAGAAGAAGAAGCACGAGGCTTGTTTCTCTTGGATGCTCTTGATGAAGTGGAGGCCATGAAAAAACTGAAGTTCAAAAAAGAAACCGCCACACTCGGACATCATAACAAGCAACGAGAGATTATTGAAGAGAAGATGGCGAAAAGAAGGAAAAAATTGAAACAAAGCGGTGAAGCTCAAGAAAGACCGTCCTGAAAAGTTGTAGCATTTGTTGAGCAAGAAAAAGAAGAAAAGAACAAAAGTTTCAAAGCCTACTCGTAGGAAGGTTCGATAATGGAATTTGAAGAATCGAGGAAGAAGCTTGTTTGGAAGAAACCGAAACCCGGAAAGAATCCTTCGATACCAAAAAGACCTTGAGGGCCCTGCAGATTGAAAAAGAGAAGAGAACAGCTGCTTCAATCTCAGGTGCTCCATTGACCAAGAAGAAGAAGGAGGAGGAACTGAAAAGAAGGGGAGGATTCAAGAAGTTCATTGGAAAAAGGAGGGGTACTGAAAAAGCTCAAAAATGGCCGCATATTGACAAGTGGATACCTCTACAAATCAATGATGCATGGGAAGAAATCAAGAGAACCTTCTGGTTCTATTATGAAATTCTGAGGGAATGGAGGGGGGCAATGAAGCATTCATTGAGTATCTCGACTTTTTATCCCCGAGTATCTCTGATGGATCAACTTGGCGGATGAAGCCAACACTTTCGGATAATGGCTCCAGGACCCTACATGTACCCAAAGAAAGTTTGAGAATGGCTATGTGAATGAAGCGGCCATTTCTCAGGAGATTGCTCAGTATGCTATTCAGCTTGGCTTAACAGGAAACAACCCAGAAATCATCAAAGCAAGGGATGAACTAAAGAAGAGGTATTATGGGATGTTCAACCTTGAAGTGCCAGAAGATGAGGTGGAAGAAGACTGAAGATTATGTCTTTTTGTTTTTCATTGTAAACTGCAACTCTTATCCTACATCAATGAAAATTTATCTTTTATGCTCAAAGATAATATCTCATTATCTTTTTACATGTCTTCAAATATTTTATATGCCAGATTGTTTGGAAATTGTTGGATGAATTGCCATTTTTTTTGGATTGTAATAGATAAACTGAAACCTGAGTATAGGTTAGGTTTTCTCAAATGTAACATGGAAGATGAATTTAATAAAGAAGTTTTGATTAGATCCCAAAACCCCTGAGTATGACATGTTCAGGATAATCTTGATAGTCTGAGTCAGGTTTTCAGTATAGATTGCTCAGGAAGATATCTGCACAATGTATAGTCAGCAGATATAGATCAGGTTAGGTATTGAAGATATTGAAGACCCTGAAGATCCTGAAGATATTGAAGGACTCAGATAAACCAGAATGATTCAGAAGATACTGAGTAAATGTTCAAAAGAACACAGGTAGACCTGAATGTTCAGAAGATACTGAAGAAATGAAGACTCAATAGTTCTTGAAGACTTCGAAGAATCTTGAATACTCGATTATAACTTTGAATGGTCAGAGGCACTGAAAATATCTATCTGATTATTACAAAACTGAGAAAAACGCACATATTCAGAAAAGTAGATATTGCCAAAACATTCATATGCTCAGATTAAGTCTAAGTGTTGTTTAAGGTTGTCTCATTCGGAGATTGACCTAAAAATGCCGTTTTTGTTTGTCTACATTCACCAAGACAAGAACCAATCGGAGAAAGACAACATCATGCTTCATTTTGACACTTGAAAGCGACAGGACCCTCAATTTTGTCAAGAGTACTATGTTCCGCATCGCAAAAATTGGTGATTGGCTACATGGTCGATATTTCCTAAAACATGCAAGAGAGTGTTCAAACCCTAAAAATAGTGGTTCATCAATAACTGAAAGATGAAACCCTTGATGCTATCTCTTCCAACGGATAGTTTTCAAGAGTAACCTTTGGAGAAGTTGCCTATAAATACCGAAAATTGACCTTCTACATTGAAAGGAAACGGAAATTTCAAGCAACTCAAGAGCTCATTCAAGATCTTGCAAATTGAAGCACTCGAAAACATAGAATTTCCCAAGTGTTTCACATTGGAAGAGCTCATTCACTAAGCATAGATTGATAGAAATATCCAAAGCTTAGTAGAGATATCCTAGCCTTTGCACTTGTTCTTATTGTAAAGGATATCTCACCCTAGTTGGAAACCAACCCAAACCCTTTGATAAGGTAGTTTGAGTGTGTGTGTTTTGTTGGTGAGTTAGAGTTGTAAAGAGTGAGTAAGTTATGAGTCGGCCCGAAAAACTCTAGAGAAAAGTTAGTAAGCTACTTGGTAGTCCGAAAACTTGTGTGTGTTTGAGTTAGTAAGGCTGCGGTGAGTCGACGAAAAACTCAAGGTAGAAAAGTGAGTAAGCTACAATGAAGTTAGCTGAAAGCTTTAGGATGTGGTTAAGGAATTTCTCAAGAGAGTGGGCGTAGGAGCTTGAGTCTCTTATTCTTTGTGTTGTTTGCTTTACATCTTGCATTATATATGTTTGCATGTTTTTCAAATGATTTTACATATTGAGGAACCAATCCACTAAACTTGCATCAAATTGATCACAGTCTTAATCAATGTTTTATTAAAAGGAAGAAGATTTTGACAAAAAAGCTAAAAAAGCGAGTATAAACTTAGAGGAACCATTCAAGACACTTGAGTAGCTAAAACATAGTTACCAAAACCGAATTAACTTCTCTGGAACAATAAGATAATTATCGATCCAAGCTCCTCAGGATCTCTGATAAATTCAGGATCAGTTGGGCTAATCTGAAGCTTCTAAAAGCTGCTCAGGATCATTGTCTCAGTATACTTTGACTTAGGGCTATTTGTGCTTCTCAGGGCAAAAATATCAGGATAACCTGACCCATCTGACCTCAGTGAAGAAAAAGTTTTAAAAATCACTGAACACATGTATTTCCCCCCCCCATACACGTGTGAGACTCGTTTGCACCGGGACCAACAAACAATACTACAATGATCATTGAAAAAAAAATGCATATACTACCCACACAAATTATCTGTTGGGAAAAACGATTACAACATCACACAAATGTTGCAATTGAGAAAAATATTATAATACTATTTGGTGGGTCTGTTTTAGATGGACGGCGAAGCTATGAGATATCTAGAGGACTTCAAGACGTTTCCAAAACATAGTTATAATAGGAAAATGGACACCCGAGTCAAAAGTTATGGCCAAAACAGTTTTCACCATCCAATGGCCAAAACCCCAATCGCTATTTCCAGATCCTCCAACTGACATCGCTCATCCTTGCGATCAAAATTACAACAAGAAAAAGCAAAACCCTACTACAGTGATCTATGAAAAAAAACGCCTATACTACCCACACATATTATTGGTTGGGAAAAATGATTACAACATCACACAAGGGTTGCGATAGAGAAAAATATTATATTACTATCCGGTGGGTCAGTTTTAGAGGGACGGCGAAGCTAAGAGACATGTAGAGGACTTCAAGACGTTTTCGAAACATGGTTATAATAGCAAAATGGACACCCGGGTCAAAAGTTATGGCCAAAACAGTTTTCACCATCTAATGGTCAAAACCCCAATCGCCGTTTCCAGATCCTCCATCTGAAATCGCTCATCCTTGCGATAAATATTACAACAAGAACAAGCAAAACCCTACTACAGTGATCTATGAAAAAAAATGCATATACTACCCACACATATTATATGTTGGGAAAAACGATTACAACATCACACAGGGGTTGCGATTGAGAAAAATGTTATAATACTATCCGGTGGGTCAATTTTAGATGGACGACGAAGCTGTGAGACATGAAGAGGACTTCAAGACGTTTCTAAAACATAGTTTTAATAGGAAAATGGACACCCGAGTCAAAAGTTATGGCCAAAGCAGTTTTCACCATCCAATGGCCAAAACCCCAATCGCTATTTCCAGATCCTCCATCCGACATCGTTCATCCTTGCGATCAAAATTACAACAAGAACAAGCAAAACCCTACTACAGTTATCTATGAAAAAAAAATGCCTATACTACCCACACATATTATCTGTTGGGAAAAACGATTACAACATCACACAAGGGTTGCGATTGAAAAAATGTTATAATACTATCCGGTGGGTCAATTTTAGATGGACGGCGAAGCTGCGAGACATGTAGATGACTTAAGACGTTTCCAAAATATTGTTATAATAGGAAAACGGACACCCGAGTCAAAAGTTAGTGACAAAACAGTTTTGACCATCCAATGGCCAAAATCCCAATCGCTGTTTCCAGATCCTCCATCCGACATCGCTCATCCTTGCGATAAATATTACAACAAGAACAAGCAAAACCCTACTACAGTGATCTATGAAAAAAATGCATATACTACCCACACATATTATCTGTTGGGAAAAAAGATTACAACATCACATAAGGGTTGCGATACAGAAAAATATTATAATATTATCCAGTGGTTCAGTTTTAGACGGACAGTGAAGCTATGAGACATGTAGAGGACTTAAAGACGTTTCCGAAACATGGTTATAGTAGGAAAACGGACACCCGAGTCAAAAGTTATGGCCAAAACAGTTTTCACCATCCAATGGTCAAAACCCCAATCGTCGTTTCCAGATCCTCCATTCGGCATCGCTCATCCTTGCGATAAATATTACTACAAGAACAAGGAAAACGCTACTACACTGATCTATGAAAAAAATACCTATACTACACACACATATTATCTGTTGGGGAAAACGATTACAACATCACACAAGGGTTACGATTGAGAAAAATATTATAATACTATCCGTTGGGCCAGTTTTTGAGGGACGGAGAAGTTGTGAGACATGTAGAGGACTTCAAGACGTATTTGAAACATGGTTATAATAGGAAAACGGACACCCGAATCAAAAGTTATGGCCAAAAAAGTTTTCACCATTCAATGGCCAAAACCCCAATCGCCGTTTCCAGATCCTCCATCCCGCATCGCTCATCCTTGGGATCAAAATTAAAACAAGAACAAGCAAAACCCTAATACAGTGATTTATGAAAAAAAAGCCTATACTACCCACACATATTATCTGTTGGGAAAAACGATTACAACATCACACAAGGGTTGCGATTGAAAAAATGTTATAATACTATCTTGTGGGTTAGTTTTAGATGGACGGCGAAGCTGCGAGACATGTAGATGACTTAAGACGTTTCCAAAACATGGTTATAATAGGAAATTGGACACCCGAGTCAAAAGTTAGTGACAAAACAGTTTTGACCATCCAATGGCCAAAATCACAATCGCCGTTTCCAGATCCTCCATCCGACATCGCTCATCCTTGCGATAAATATTACAACAAGAACAAGCAAAACCCTACTACAGTGATCTATGAAAAAAAATGCATATACTACCCACACATATTATATGTTGGGAAAAACGATTACAACATCACACAGGGGTTGCGATTGAGAAAAATGTTATAATACTATCTGGTGGGTTAGTTTTAGATGGACGGCGAAGCTGTGAGACATTTAGAGGACTTCAAGACGTTACCAAAACATAGTTATAATAGGAAAATGGACACCCGAGTCAAAAGTTATGGCCAAAACAGGTTTCACCATTCCATGGCCAAAACCCCAATCGCTGTTTCCAGATCCTCCATCCGACATCGCTCATCCTTGGGATCAAAATTAAAACAAGAACAAGCAAAACCCTAATACAGTGATATATGAAAAAAAAATGCATATACTACCCACACATATTATCTGTTGGGAAAAACGATTACAACATCACACAAGGGTTACGATTGAAAAAATGTTATAATACTATCCGGTAGGTCAGTTTTAGATGGACGGCGAAGCTGCGAGACATGTAGATAACTTAAGACGTTTCCAAAACATGGTTATAATAGGAAAACGGACACCCGAGTCAAAAGTTAATGACAAAACAGTTTTGACCATCCAATGGCCAAAATCCCAATCGCCATTTCCAGATCCCCATCCGACATCGCTCATCCTTGCGATAAATATTACAAGAAGAACAAGCAAAACCCTACTACAGTGATCTATAAAAAAAATACATATACTACCCACACATATTATATGTTGGGAAAAACGATTACAACATCACACAAGGGTTGCGATATAGAAAAATATTATAATACTATTCGGTTGGTCAGTTTTAGAGGGACGGTGAAGCTATGAGACATGTAGAGGACTTCAAGGCGTTTCTGAAACATGGTTATAATAGGAAAACGGACACCCGAGTCAAAAGTTATGGCCAAAACAGTTTTCACCATCCAATGGTCAAAACCCCAATCGCCGTTTCCAGATCCTCCATTCGGCATCCCTCATCCTTGTGATAAATATTACTACAAGAACAAGGAAAACGCTACTACAGTGATCTATGAAAAAAAAATGCCTATACTACACACACATATTATCTGTTGGGGAAAACGATATTAACATCACACAAGGGTTGTGATACAGAAAAATATAATAATACTATCCGGTGGGTCATATTTAGAGGGACAACAATGCTATGAGACATGTAGAGGACTTCAAGACGTTTCCGAAACATGGTTATAGTAGGAAAACAGACACCCGGGTCAAAAGTTAGTGACAAAACAGTTTTGACCATCCAATGGCCAAAATCCCAATCGCCGTTTCCAGATCCTCCATCCGACATCGCTCATCCTTGCGATAAATATTGCAACAAGAACAAGCAAAACCCTACTACAGTGATCTATGAAAAAAAATGCATATACTACCCACACATATTATCTGTTGGGAAAAACGATTACAACATCAAACAAGGGTTGCGATACAGAAAAAATATTATAATACCATCCGGTGGGTCAGTTTTAGACAGACAGTGAAGCTATGAGACATGTAGAGGACTTCAAGACGTTTCCGAAACAAGGTTATAGTAGGAAAACGGACACCCGAGTCAAAAGTTATGGCCATAACAGTTTTCACCATCCAATGGTCAAAACCCAAATCGCCGTTTCCAGATCCTCCATTTAACATCGCTCATCCTTGCGATAAATATTACTACAAGAACAAGGAAAACGCTACTAAAGTGATCTATGAGAAAAAAATGCCTATACTACACACACATATTATATGTTGGGGAAAACGATTAAAACATCACACAAGGGTTGCGATACAGAAAAATATAATAATACTATCCGGTGGGTCAGTTTTAGACGGACAGTGAAGCTATGAGACATGTAGAGGACTTCAAGACGTTTCCAAAAATGGTTATAGTAGGAAAACGGACACCCGAGTCAAAAGTTAATGACAAAACAGTTTTGACCATCCAATGGCCAAAATCCCAATCGCCATTTCCAGATCCTCCATCCGACATCGCTCATCCTTGCGATAAATATTACAACAAGAACAAACAAAACCCTACTACAGTGATCTATAAAAAAAATACATATACTACCCACACATATTATCTGTTGGGAAAAACGATTACAACATCACACAAGGGTTGCGATATAGAAAAATATTATAATACTATTCGGTGGGTAAGTTTTAGAGGGACGGTGAAGCTATGAGACATGTAGAGGACTTCAAGGCGTTTCTGAAACATGGTTATAATAGGAAAACGGACACCCTAGTCAAAAGTTATGGCCAAAACAGTTTTCACCATCGAATGGTCAAAACCCCAATCGCCGTTTCCGGATCCTCCATTCGGCATCGCTCATCCTTGTGATAAATATTACTACAAGGACAACACACACATATTATCTGTTGGGGAAAACGATTAAAACATCACAAAAGGGTTGCGATACAGAAAAATATAATAATACTATCCGGTAGGTCAGATTTACAGGGACAACAATGTTATGAGACATGTAGAGGACTTCAAGACGTTTCCGAAACATGGTTATAGTAGGAAAACAGACACCCGGGTCAAAAGTTAGTGACAAAACAGTTTTGACCATCCAATGGCCAAAATCCCAATCGCCGTTTCCAGATCCTCCATCCGACATCGCTCATCCTTGCGATAAATATTACAACAAGAACAACCAAAACCCTACTACAGTGATCTATGAAAAAAAAATGCATATACTACCCACACATATTATCCGTTGGGAAAAACGATTACAACATCACACAAGGGTTGCGATACAGAAAAATATTATAATACTATCCGGCGGGTCAGTTTTAGACGGACAGTGAAGCTATGAGACATGTAGAGGACTTCAAGACGTTTCCGAAACATGGTTATAGTAGGAAAATGGAAAACCGGGTCAAAAGTTATGGCCAAAACAGTTTTCACCATCCAATGGCCAAAACCCCAATCGCTGTTTCCAGATCCTCCATCCGACATCGCTCATCCGTGCGATCAAAATTACAACAAGAACAAGCAAAACTATACTACAGTGATCTATGAAAAAAAACACCTATACTACCCACACATATTATTGGTTGGGAAAATGATTACAACATCACACAAGGGTTGCGATATAGAAAAATATTATATTACTATCCGGTGGGTCAGTTTTAGAGGGACAGCGAAGCTAAGAGACATGTAGAGGACTTCAAGACGTTTTCGAAACATGGTTATAATAGGAAAATGGACACCCGAGTCAAAAGTTATGGCAAAAATAGTTTTCACCATCCAATGGTCAAAACCCCAATCGCCGTTTCCAGATCCTCCATCCGACATCGCTCATCCTTGCGATAAATATTACAACAAGAACAAGCAAAACCCTACTATAGTGATCTATGAAAAAAAATGCATATACTACCCACACATATTATCTGTTGGGAAAGACGATTACAACATCACACAGGGGTTGCGATTGTGAAAAATGTTATAATACTATCTGGTGGGTAAGTTTTAGATGGACGACGAAGCTGTGAGACATGTAGAGGACTTCAAGACGTTTCCAAAACATAGTTATAATAGGAAAATGGACACCCGAGTCAAAAGTTATGGCCAAAACAGTTTTCACCATCCAATGGCCAAAACCCCAATCGCCGTTTCCAGATCCTCCATCCGACATCGCTCATCCTTGCGATCAAAATTACAACAAGAATAAGCAAAACCCTACTACAGTGATCTATGAAAAAAATGCCTATACTACCCACACATATTATCTGTTGGGAAAAACGATTACAACATCACACAAGGTTTGCGAATGAGAAAAATATTATAATACTATCCAGTGGGTTATGTTTTAGAGGGACGGCGAAGATAAGAGACATGTAGAGGACTGCATGACGTTTCCGAAACATGGTTATAATAGGAAAACGGACACCCGAGTCAAAAGTTATGGCCAAAACAGTTTCCAGCATCCAATGGTCAAAACCCCAATCGCCGTTTCCAGATCCTCCATCCGGCATCGCTCATCCTTGGGATCAAAATTAAAACAAGAACAAGCAAAACCCTAATACAGTGATCTATGAAAAAAAATGCCTATACTACCCACACATATTATCTGTTGGGAAAAACGATTACAACATCACACAAGGGTTGCGATTGAAAAAATGTTATAATACTATCCGGTGGATGGATGTTTTAGAGACATGTAGATGACTTAAGACGTTTCCAAAATATGGTTATAATAGGAAAACGGACACCCGAGACAAAACAGTTTTTGTTGGGAGATAAATTTAATAAAGATATATGATTTTGATTAGATCCCAAAACCCCTGAGTAAATGTTCGGATCTTGATAGTTGAGTCGATTCAATATTCAGATGTTATCTGCGGAATGTATAGTCGCAGATATAGTTCGTGATAGATATCAAGACTCAAAGTAAAAATGAGATCTTCAAGACTCGAGGATCTTGAAATCAAGATCCTCCAAAGATTCAAGATATCGCAAGAGACTCGGAAGATCCCGAAGACTCGAAAATTAAACTCAAGACATAAGAACCAAGATCAAGATCAAGAATATGAAAAAAATGTAATTATCAAGACTCGATGAAGGTACTGAATGCTCAGTATGAGCCTGAATGTTCCGAGGCACTGAATATATCTATCTGAAGGATGCAATACTGAGAAGATCGCGATTCCTTAGATAAAAGATATTTGCCAAAGACATTCAAATGCGCATAAAAAGGAACTAAGTCAAGTGTTGTTAAAAATTATATCAAACTCGAGTTTGTAACTAAAAAGAGCCGTTGAAGAAGTCTATCTTTAATGGAGACAAAAGTCAAAAAGAGGAAGACGACATGCCATCTTGATAATCGGCGGTGACAAAATAAAAAAGATGTCAGATGTACAAAAGTTCCAGACTGCAAAAAGTGAAGACCGGCTACATGAAAGGCTATTGCCTAAAACGTGTTAGGGAGTTTCAAACCCTAAATATAGCCGTTTCACACACCACAAGAGGGAACTCACGAATATCTCTCCAACGGATAGTTTTCAAAAGTGACCTTGGTGTATGCCTATAAATCTTGGTGACCCTCTACATTGTAAGGTTACGGAAATTTATACATAACTCAAGAGCTCAAACTTATTCTTGCAAAAGTTAAAGCACTTCGAAAAATTTAGAATTTCCCAAGTGCTTCTACATTGAAGAGAGCTCACTATACTAAGCCTAGCTTGATAAGAATTATCCAAAGCTTAGTCGAGATATCCTAACCCTTTGATTGTGCTTTATTGTAAAGGATATCTCATCCTAGTTGAAACCAACCGAGAAACCCCAAACCCTTGAGAAGGTAGTTGGAGTGTGTTTGTTGGTGAGAAAGAGTTGTAAAAAGTTAGTAAACTACGCAGAGTAGTCGTAAAAACTCTAGAGGAGAAGTTAGTAAGCTCTGAGGGGTAATGTATTGTTTGTGTTTGAGTAAGTAAACTACGGAGGTAGTCGAAAAGCTCAAGGTCGGGTTGAGTAAGTAAACTACGTGGAGTAGTCGAAAACTCGAAGTTGAGTAAGTAAACTACGCGAGGTAGTCGTAAAGCTCGAAGTTGATAGTGAATTTCTCCGAGGATCGAGAGAGTGGATGTAGGAGCTTGAGTCTCAACCACTATAATTGTTGTGTTCTTTATTGCTTTCCTTATCCTGTGGCTTAACTCTTGCATTGACTTGATTTTGAAAGCATACTTTTCATCGATATTCAGATTGGAATCAATCCAATTGGGTTGCATGTAAATTGATTCACGGCTTAATCACTATTTTCATAAAGGGAAGGTTTTTCAAAAAGCTTAAAACGAGTATAAACTAAGGGCCAACCATTCATACGACCGAGTAGCTAGAACAGATAGTTACCAAACCAACTCTCTTACGAGGATTCATTAAGTTAGTTATCCGATCCAAGCAACTCGGGATCTCTGTCACTTTCGGGACTCGGTTGGGATTATCTCGAGATATCCGAAAGCCAAAGATCATTTGTCTCGATAGACTTTGACTCGAGGCGATTTATGCTTCTCGAACCTAATCTCCGAGATTATCGACCCAAGTGACCTCGGAAGAAAAAGTTTTAAAACACTTGAACACGTGTATTCCCCCCATACACGTGTAAGACTTTCTTGACCGGGATCAACAAGTGGTATCGAGCGTTGGTTCAACTTGACCACTCACTGTGTTGACCAAAGTTTTATTTTCAAAAATACTTGTGGTCTATTTGAACCGATCTTATTTGTTTGAAACTTTTTATTTTTCAAAAGATCAAGAAAATGTCTTCTAAAAACTTCCCATGTTCTCGTTGGAGAACTATGACCTATGGAGATCGAGAATGCAGGCTCATCTCAGATTCCATACATGAGCGTGTGTGGAGAGTGGTCTCTCAAGGACCATTCCAATTTACTTGAGTGAATCCCGGAGGAAATGTAAGATGAGAGAATTGATCCTAGAGCAGAATTTTCTAAGTCGATGACCAACCCGACTCTGAGGAGAGAAAGTTAGTCAATCTAGACTACATTGCAAAAAGACACACTATACAAAGATACAATTGATGATGGTGTGATGGGAATGATCTCTCACCGTAATACTTTAAAAGAGATTTGGGATACACTAATTTGTTATGTGCCAAGGCACAAATCATATAAAAAAAAACAAACTTTTCAAAGGGCAATTGGAAAGTTTGATAGTTTTGAAATGGATGATGGTGAATCAATAGACAAACCGAAGTCGATTCACTATCATCATGAATGATCTAAATGCACTTGGAAAGAAATACCCACAGAGAGAAGTCCCATTGAAAATTCTTAGAGGTCTTTCTAAGAAATGGGATATTCATGCAGTGGTGATTGAAAACACCAAGAATATTAACTCAATGCCTTACCAACAAGTCTTCTCTGAGCTGAAGGCCTATGAATTTGTAATTGATAAGAAATCCAAAAGGTCGACAAAAAGATGATTCTTCATCGAGTAAGAATGTGGCTTTAAAAGCCAAAGATAAAACCTGTAAAACTAGAGAGTCTGAGAACCCCCATGCCAAACATCAGGATGAGCTTGAGGAAAAGCTAGCACTGATGGCAAGGAGGTTTGATAGACTTAATAATAGATTTGGAAAATACAAAAAACTATTACAGAACCACAGTACCGAGAAGAAACCCGAGGACGATCAACCGAGAGAAGAAGGACCCCAAGGATCTTCATCCAAGAGAAAAGACTCCAAGTCCAAAGAAGAAAAAAATGATCGGGATGATGATACCAACAGATGCTATAATTGTCGGAAGAAAGGTCACTTCCAAAGATGATTGTCCGTGATTTGAGTGCTAAGGAGAGAATAGAAAGGCAAGCTAAAAGAGACCGGTTCTCTAGCAAAAGGCCATGGTTGCGTAAGAAGAACACTCGAGTGAGGAGGATCTAGCTCTTCGGATGAGATATTCTCGGGCGGTGAAAGTGATGACATCTCGTCGATGGCCATTGAGGAGGTAAACTCTTCTTTCTCTGTTGTTGCTCCTACACTAGCACAAGAGTTTTCAAGTTCCAAAAAAATACTATTTTTGACTGATGGATTCTTTAGAGAATCGATGAAGGACTATCTTTGTTTTGCAAGGATCGCTAGATAGAACTCAAGAGCGTAATAAGGAACTGAAAGTTTGAAAATCTAAAATGGAAAGACTCTTAGCAATATTGAATCACTTTTCAATTAATGGGAGCTACCGATGAACGGATGTTACGAAGTACAACTCTCGAGAGAAAGAGAAGTTGATAATGTCCCTAATCGAAAAAGCTAGAGAAATCCAATCAAGAGATTCACTAATCGAATCGAAGTTCAATGACCTCTCGAGAAGCATAAAACTCTACAGAATCTGGAGGATAGTGCATGTAATAAGTTAACTCTATTGAATAATGCATCTAATGTAATAGATGAAATTCGAGTTACCGAGATCTGTGACTATAAAAACTGGATTGATACATTCGGGGGAACCTCACAAGGTCATCTAAATGTTAATCAAGTAGCAAGAAGACTATCTTTGTAAAACCAAATGGCACCTACACTTCAAACCAAGTAATGCCCAAGGTTGTAGACAAAGGGAAAAAAGACTATGGTCTCAAAAAAACGAATGATCGGGTTAGAAAGCCCAAACCTCGTAAAGGCTAGAAAACCTAAAGCGACCTCAAAGTTTCAGCAAGTACTTCAAAGCCTCGGGCTAAGAATGCAAACTGAAAGGCTCCACATGAACCATCGAGAGAATCCTCGATGATGAGAAACACTCAAAAGGAGACATTCTCAATCAAGAGACCAAGTCCTCGAGATCTTTGAAAGACCAGATTCAAGGATAACCCGAACCCCACTTGTCTAAGGGTAAAGGTTATCTCCAACCCGAGTCATCTAAGATTTAGACCGGTTGCACAAAAAAGCCTAAGCATCCAATGTAAGGCCCCACCAAAGAAGAATTCAAAAGCCCATGTTCATGCTAAAGCTAGCACACATACAGGAAAAAGCGCTAAGGCACCCAGAGTAGTGGATGTATATGTTGATGTTTATGGAAGACAAATTAGCCACTCTAAAGTGATTAGAGTTGTCGGCGATTTGGATTCGAAAGGTATGACTAACCTCGTAGGACCCTACACAAATTGGGTACCTAAGAATTGATCTGTTTTTCGGAGGAAAACAAGGGCACTAAGGCGATGAAAGATCACATGGCAATGATGAAGGATGATGAAAAAAGCTCCGATGTATGGTATCTTGACAGTGGATGCTCAAGACATATGACATAATTCAAGAAGATGCTCAGTGACTATGTTGAACAAAGAGGCCCACAGATCACTTTTGGAGATAACTCCAATGGACAGACTGAAGGATATGGAACTTTGGAAATCGACTTCGGTTCATATCCATGGTGTTTCATATGTATCCGGATTGAAGCATAACTTGTCAAAGCCAATTACGTGATAAGGGTTTCAATGTTGAGTTCTCCAAGAACTTATGTTTTGTGAAAGATGATACATCACAGAAAGTATTACTAACTGGTACAAGAAAAGGGAATGTGTATCTTGCTGATTGGAGTTCAACTCCTAAAGATACATGTTTAGTTGCTAAAAGTTCCACAGATACCAGTTGGTTATGGCATAAAAGAATGAATCACCTAAACTTCAAAACCCTGAACAAGCTTGCAAGATTAGCTCTTGTAAGAGGGTTGCCTAATGAAGTGTTCAGTAAGGAACACATTTGTGATCTTGCGTGCGAAAAAAGGAAAACAAGTTAAAGCATCATTTAAAATCAAAGTTGAAGTTTCTCTTGAAAGAATACTTGATTCATGATATGGATCTCTTTGGTCCTATAACACCCGGAAATACACATTGGTAGTAGTTGATGACTACTCAAGATATACTTGGGTCATATTCTTACTCGATGAGAAAGAGACTGATAAAGTACCAGAGTTACTAAAAAGGCTCAATGTTGAGAAAAATCGAAAGTGTGGTCAAAATCGATCCGATAAAAGAACCGAAGTTTATAAATCATATCATATCTGATTATTGTGCAGAGAATGGAATTTCACATGAAACATCAGCTGCAAGGACCCCTCAACAAAACGGTGTTGCTGAAAGAAGGAACGGAACTCTGAAAGAAGCTGCAAGGACAATGATAGCTGAAGCTGATATTCCTAAAAGATTTTGGGCTGAAGCTGTCAACACTGCATGCTACTCTCAGAATAGATCCATGCTGACCAAGAGTCAAGGCAAAACACCCTATGAGCTTTGGAATGAAAGGAAGCCTCTTGTTTCTTTCTTTCGTGTGTTTGGTTGCAAGTGTTTCATACACAATAATGGTAAAGATCAAAAACATTTGATAGTAAAGTTGATGAAGGAATATTTTTAGGATATTCTCAAGTCGATAAAAAAGGGAGTTTACAACCGCATGACTTTATTGTGGAGGAAACACCTCATGTTGTTTTTTGATGAATCTACTTGTGTTCAGAAGAAACAGGAACATGATGCAGATGAACTAACTAAGAGGATCACCAGATTAAGCCTGAAACAGAAAGATAAATCATCCACTGAACCTGAAAAGAAGAAGTCAGTCACTATCTATGATTGGAGTGACTCGGACTTTCGAATAAAGAAGTTCGGGATGGAAATCGAGGATGGTGAGACTCGGAAAACCAACACTCCAAAGGTGACCAATCTGAACAGACACACTCAATGCTCGTATGTGATGCCAATGAAGATGTGGTCACAAAATGAGGCAAATTTCAATCTATTAACCAAAGGGGAACAAATGTCTCGAAATGTTCTCAATAGAATTTCCCGAGGAAGATGATTCCCTTTCTCCCGTTATGTTGTTCCCGAAGTTTGTAATTTAATCGAACCTAACATTTCAAATGTTGAGGATACCATTGAAGGGGGAACATCAAGAAGGAAATGGTTAGATAGTCATCCTACAAGTCGATTGTGGGTGATCTAACCAAGGTGTTAAAATAAGAAGGTTCCATGGTGAGAGTGCACTATTCTCACCTTCCTATCGGAGAAAGAACTCTCCGAGATTGGTGAAGCTCTACAAGATTCTCATTTGGATTACTTGCCATGCAAGATGAAATCAATTCTCAAGGAATGAAGTATGGGAGCTAGTAGATAGACCAGAAAGGCACAATGTCATTGGAACCAAGTGGGTTTTCAAGAACAAAAGAGATGAAAACAACAACATTGTAAGAAACAAGGCAAGGCTAGTTGCACAAGGTTATTCCCAAGAAGAAGGCTTGGATTATGATGAAACCTTTGCTTCGTTGCAAGACTAGAAGCCATCATCGATTGTTTCTTGCATATCTTTGCCTACATGAAGTTCATCCTATTAGATGGATGTGAAAAGTGCATTTCAACGGTGTGCTTAAAGAAGAAGTTTATGTAGAACAACCTCCCGGTTTCAAAACAGAATGACCAAGTTTACGTGCTCGGAAAAGCTTTGTATGGTCTTAAGCAAAGCACCCGAGCATGGTATGATACTCTTTCTCGGTTTCTTCTTGACCATGGTTTTGTCAAAGGAATTGATATAAACTCTGTTCAGGATAGAGGATGGGGAAGATATCTTACTAGTTCAGATATATGTTGATGACATCATTTTTGGATCTCCAAACCATCAGCTGTGTGAGAAGTTTTCAACACTGATGAAAGGCAAGTTTGAGATGTCAATGATGGGAGAGATGAATTTCTTTCTAGGTCTTCAAGTGAAACAATCAAAGGAAGGAATATTCATCAACCGCAAAATACACCGTAGAGATCCGATTGCCAAATATGGTGTCTGAAATTGCAATACGATTAGGATTCCCATGAATACTAACTACAAGATGGATCCCGATTCAAGGCAAATCGAGAGTCATACTGATTATAGAGTAATCATTGGATCATTGCTCTATCTCACGTTAAAGTAGGTCGGACATAACATTTCTTTGTTGGGATATCGCCAAGATATACAAGCTAATCCTAAGACTAGTCACATGGAGGTCGCCAAAAAGATACCGAAATATCTTAAAGGCACAAATGAATAGAGGATTATGGTATCCAAATTGATGATAACCTTGAGTTAAGTGGTTACTCGGATGTCGATTATGGAGGTTCTGAAATTGACAGAAGTCCACTTCGTGAACTTGTCAATTTCTAGGAAGCAAGTGATATCTTGGTTTTCAAAGAAAACCTCAATGAGCAACGAAGCACTAAAGTTTAATACATGGTCGCGAGAAGTTGTTGTGCTCGATTCTTTGACTCGCATAAACAATTAAGGGATTAAATAAAGTTGTAGCCAATGAAGTACCAATATTTTGTGACAATAATAGTGCCATTGCTATTTCACAAAATCCCAGATATTACACCGGATGCAAGCATGTGGATATCGACATCACTTCATCGTAGATCATGTCGAAAAGAAGGATATAAGGATGGAGAAAATTCATCTTGATAAGAGAGTGATATCTTGACTAAACCTTTGGTCAATCAAGATTTCGTGAACTTTCAAATGAATTAGGGATGTTAAAAGTGTATAGAGTAAAAAATCAAAAAATTGAAGGTTTTCGGATGCATGAAGTTTTTCTCGAATTCTCTTGAGAAGCTTTCAGATAAAATGGAAATCTTTGAATCGAGTCTCGAGAAACTCGATAATTCTTGAAGGACAAGATTACTCGATATTATACTAACATTTTATCAAATTTTATCAAAGTACTCGATAAAGACCGATAGGGAAATTAGTCTGAAGAAGTAATGACTCATGCGACCCATTTATTACTTAAGTAAAATTCAGTAATCATTTGCAATAAATACAAAACACCTGAGGAATGTTTTTGGGCCGGATCGTTTTAAATTCCGAAGAAGGTCAACAGTCATTTAATGCTCTGCTACATTAATGACCAATGAGGATGTTTTGACGGCTTACTTTTCGGAGATCGTCGGTCCGTATACCCAATTAATCAGAGATTAATCTCAACCGTTGCTTTTCATCTAACCAACACGATTTCCCACGATCTCGAAGCTATATAAACCCCAATAAGCCATTCAAGCCAAAATTTTATCAAACCCTTCGTTCCCAAATCCTCTGCAAATAAAATCCCTTTGCCCAGAAAATTCCAAAATTCTAAAGCTTCACTTCTTCAATCAATCTCAAAAAAAAAATGGCTCCAACCCTGTTCGAGAGATTAGCCAAAACCAACAAACCGTGGTACGAGTTCGTTGTCTCACTTGAAAGCACAACCAACTCAAAGCCAGAAGAGGAGGCTCCGATATGATTCGATCCTAAACTCACCCAACTAGTCATAAACCCACTGACCGAGAGTTTGCAAAAGAGGTAATTGAATTCATATATAACTTGAAGATAGATGAAGAAGAATGTATGCATTCTAAGATAATTGTATCACACTTAGAGCAGTCGTCCAAATACATCGATTTTAAGAGGGATCTCAGATATAGTTCCAAAAATCAATGATGTTTTTTGAGCTCGTGATAGAGGAGAAGATCCTACGATGTATATGTCGGGTAGAGAGCAGGAGTACTTAGATAGGATTGCTGATAATCCTGTTAAGTTTGAGGCGACATTGCATAAGAGGCACTTTAAGCCACAATATCGTGTGTTGATGGATATTGTGAGCAAGTGCATCATGAGTCTTCTTGGGAGTTTTGAGCGGATCAAGACTCAAGCTCGGGATTGATGGCGGCGATAGAGGCCTCACCCACCACCGACTTCAACCGGGTGAAATTTTTTTTTCGGACGGTGAGAGCCGAAAGAACAAAAGTTTTGAAGAAGGTTTACGGGCGATCTCAATAAAAGGCAAGATCCACCATGCCACCAAAATTGCTTACATTTTGATATGTGCGAGAGAGGAGGAGGATATCTTCGCCAATTCGACCCCATTCCCTAAGTCCAAAATTCTCTTTAAACCCATTCTTTGCAAAAAGGTCATCGAGGGGAAGAGAGAAAAGAAGGTTGAATCACCATGTTCTGGGTGAAAAGAGACTCAACAAACCAGGGGAAGGTTTTGTTGGAGGCAAAGATGGAAGCAAGGAGCAAAAATGATGAAGCGAAGAACCTTGCCCCAAAAGCGCAGAAGATTGGTGGTTCTCAAAAGATGGCAAAGGATTCCGAGGAAATTCAACCCGAGGGCCAAACCACCGAGTTCGCCATTGCAAGTTTTGCTCATTATCTCCAAGGCATGTGACCAAATCGAGGAATGGTCTTCTCGAGGTGCTTGAGACATCTCTAAGTTCGATTCAGAAATTTTCAAAGGAACTCGACCTCGAGATTCCTTTGAAAAAGTTTAGCTCGAGCATAAGAGCTAACTCAAAACCAAACCGAGGAAGTGTCACCAGGCCCAGGAACCCACTCGATCTGCAAACCGAGGACCTGACCGCACAACCTTTCAGAGATCAAGACTTGAGTATTCTTGATGAGCTCTTGAGTGATCTACTTATCCCTTGCGAAAAATCGAACCATACCGAGATAGAAGAAGGGTATTACTAAGGCGAGTGGAAAAGGGGGAACGGTTCATTCTTGATCGACACCCGAAGTTCAACCCCGATCCGCAAGATATTTTCTTCAGATTATGACAACTGTTTCATCCTAAATCATACTCTTCCCGAGATGCTTGATATTGCTGCTTTCAGAAAGATCGGTGGAATGAGGAGATAGCCTTTCACCGAAACTTTCAAGGACAAAGCTCGAGATGAAAAACTCCGATTTTGATGAGTGAGGAAGGTAAAAGAAAAGCTAAAAGTTGTTGCCCCAAGCAAGGAGACAAATCTCAAGATGGAGATGGGGACCAACAGGAGATGTTGAGAAGAGATCTCGATGGAAAAGGAGACTTCATTCTTTTTAACCCATTGGGTCAACCTCGTCGGCTAGAACTCTTCAGTTAGTTTTGGCACTATTAACAATTATGCCAAAGTTCTTGAAAGTCTTATCTTTAACTCAATTGTCTTAAACAGATCGAGGCTCAAAGACCGGAGCTCAGTTTGAAGCCAAGTGCAGGCCGACCCTCAGTTGTACCTGAACCTCAAAATGATCGACAAAGACCAGAGGTGCGAAGATTCCCGAGATTGATCTCACTCCCTTGATGGAGAAACTTGAGAAGGTTGAGCCAATGATGATTAAGATTGCTCGGATGGAAGAAACATTGGCCAATCAAGCTCAAAAGATGGAAAGTCTTAGTCACTCTTCTTGAGCTGGTGCTAATCCAAAACACTCGACCTCTCGATGGAAGAAAAAGTTGAATGAAAAAAGGGAGGGAGTCAAAAGTCGAGCTCGATCTTTGAAATGAATCGAAGCACCGAGAGTCAAATTTAATTTCTAGAGGTGAAGTTGGCGAGAGGAATGAAGTGATGATAAAATCATTTGTTGAGGAAATGAGCTCAATGCTCATGACCAAGATGATAGAGATGTTCAAGGAAGCACTCTTCGGCCGGTTGCCCACTTATCTGAAGAATTTTCCGTGGCCAAGAACCATCTAAGGAGGCTGGAAGACGAACAAGATCAGATAGCAGGAGAAGTTCGATGTGTGAGCAAAGAGCAATATCACATGGACACAGCACTCTCCAGACTTCTTCCAAATTACGGTGCCAAGAAGGGGGAAAAGGAAGCTGAAGATCTTAGAAAGTTCATGGCACGTTTTGGAGAAGAAGGCTCGAAAGATGATCTTTGAAATGTATAATCTAGCCAAAACCTTTAAAAGAAGTCTAAAAATATTGAGAAGTTGAAGTTCGCCAGTAAAAAGCCTATCTACACTCGAAGTTTTAGCAAACCATGCTTGATGTTGCAAGAGAGAAACTGAGTGCTAGAGCAAAAGTTGGAACAAGCCATGCTGCTGCTTAATTGCCTATGAAGAGGAAAGCCTTGGGCGTTGTTCAACCTCGAAGCGTCATGAAGGCTTCTAAGCCAATCCAGAGAAAAGCCGATTCGGATGATGAAGAAACGGAAGAATCAGAATCTCAACCTCAACCTCGTAAGAAAGTCTTCAACACGAGAGATGCTCAAGACACTCCAAATGGAACAAGCTAAGAAAAGTCTTTTCGGTCTCGTGAAAATCTGTGATCGTTTTTTAGAAGCGAAGAAGCGAAGCGAAGGAGTGAATTCAGGAAGTTTGCGAGCAAGAGGAAAGGAACATCAAAAGCACTAAAGTGGCCCCACGTTGATAAATGGATGCCTATCAAACTCAACGATATGTGGGAAGAAGTTAAGAGAACCTTGGTTTCAATTATGATGTTCTCGAAATGGAGAGGGAAAGCTCGGATCGAATGAAGCTTTCATTGAATATCTTCTTATCTTCTATCCAAAGTATCTACAGAGCTGGATTAACTTTGAGGATGAAGGAGAGGTACAGATAGTAGCCCCTGGTCCATATTCCTACCCTCCTCCAAGACTTGATAATGGCTTGGTGAATGAGAAGGCCATTACTCAAGAAATTGCTCAAGATCTTTGGTCATTGGGTCTAACAGAAACAATCCCGGACATCATCAAGGAAAGAAATGAGTCAAGAAGAGATTTTTTGAATGTTTGACTGGAGGTGCCCACGATGAAGTTGAGAATGAAGCAAACTGAAGAGCAGAAGACTGAAGAGCCAAATCAGAAGACTGAAGACTCAAGACTCAGAAGATTCTGTAATCTTTAAATTTTTGTCTTTTTGATTTTGTTGATAAACTCATTGTAATCTGCAATGGTATACTCATCATCAATGAAGATTTATCATTATGCTCAAAAGATAATATCTCATTATCTTATTTACATGTCTTTTATTTTGATATGCCTGAATGAATGTCTCTGAACTGATTGTATGTTCATATAAGGAGGAAATTGTCTGAATATGGGAGAAATTGTTTAAGTATTTGGTAATGAACTATTTAAAGAGATTCATTACTGAAGAAATTGTTGAATGATTAAATTGTTGGGAGATTCTCTGATTTAAGAAATTGTTGGGAGACAACCAATCTTGTAATAGGATAAACTGAAACCTGAGTATAGGTTATATGTTTGTAACAAGATAGGTTTTGGCATCATCAAAAAGGGGGAAATTGTTGGGAGATGAATTTAATAAAGATATATGATTTTGATTAGATCCCAAAACCCCTGAGTATGACATGTTCAGAATGATCTTGATAGTTGAGTCGATTCAGAATATTCAGGATGTTATCTGCGCAGAATGTATAGTCGCAGATATAGTTCCTTCAAGACTCGATGGTAAAATCGAGATCTTTGAAGACTCAAGAGAATCTTGATCAGTAGAAGACTTCGGACAAAGATTCAAAAGATATATCGGTCGAGACTCAAAAGATCCTGAAGACTCAGAAGACTCTGAAGACATAAGACTGAAGACTGAAGATCAAGAATCTTGAAGGCCGGATAATTATCAAGACTCGATAAGGTACTGAATGCTCAGTATGAGCCTGAATGTTCCGAGGCACTGAATATATCTATCTAAAGGATGCAATACTGAGAAGATCGCGATTCCTTAGATAAAAGATATTTGCCAAAGACATTCAAATGCAGACAAAAGGAACTAAGTCAGAAGTGTTGTTAAGGTTATATTAAACTCAGAGTTTGTAACTAAAAAGAGCCGTTGAAGAAGTCTACCTTTAACTGGAGACAAAAGTCAAAAAGAGTAAGACGACCATCGACCATAATGATTGGTGGATGAAGTCAAAAAAAGATGTCGGATGTACAAAAGTTCCAGACTGCAAAAAGTGAAGACCGGCTACATGAAAGGTTATTGCCTAAAACGTGTTAGGGAGTTTCAAACCCTAAATATAGCCGTTTCACACACCACAAGAGGGAACTCACGAAGCTATCTCTCCAACGGATAGTTTTCAAAAGTGACCTTGGTGTATGCCTATAAATCTTTTGGTGACCCTCTACATTGTAAGGTTCACGAAATTTATCACCTTAAGAGCTCAAACTTATTCTTGCAAAAAAGTTAAAGCACTTTCGAAAAACATAGAATTTCCCAAGTGCTTCTTCATTGAAGAGAGCTCACTATACTAAGCCTAGCTTGATAAGAATTATCCAAAGCTTAGTCGAGATATCCCAACCCTTTGCATTGTGCTTTATTGTAAAGGATATCTCATCTAGTTGAAACCAATGAAGAAACCCCAAACCCTTGAGAAGGTAGTTGGAGTGTGTTTGTTGGTGAGAAAGGGTTAAAAGAGTTAGTAAACTACGCCGGAGTAGTCGAAAAACTCTAGAGGAGAAGTTAGTAAGCTCAAGGGGTAGTCTGAAAGCTTGTTTGTGTTTGAGTAAATAAACTACTGAGGTAACAAAAAGCTCAAGGTCGGGTTGAGTAAAGTAAACTTCGAAAACTTCGAGGGTCGAGTTGAGTAAAGTAAACCACGCGAGGTAGTCGAAAAGTTTGATAGTGAATTTCTCCGAGGATCGACCAGAGTGGATGTAGGAGCTTGAGTCTCCGAACCACTATAATTGTTGTGTTCTTTATTGCTTTCCTTATCTGTATGCTTAATTGCTACATTGACTTGATTTTGAAAAGCATACTTTTCATCGATATTTTGGAATCAATCCAATTGAAGTTGCATGTAAATTGATTCACACTTAATCACTATTTCATAAAGTGAAGGTTTTTTTCGAAAGCTTAAAACGAGTATAAACTAAGGGCCAACCATTCCGACGATAGAGAATGGATAGTTACCAAACTAAACTCTCTTACGAGGATTCATTTTATCTTGCAACTCGGGATCTCTGCCACAGGACTCGGTTTTATCCGAGGTATCCAAAGCAACATCACTTGTCTCGATGAGACTTTTGACTCGGAGGCGATTTGTGCTTCTCGAAACCTAATCTTGAGGATTATCGACCCAAAAGTTCGATGAAAAAAAGATTTAAAAACAACTTGAACACGTGTATTCCCCCCCGTACACGTAAGACTGTTTCTGCCACCAAGTTCAAGATTTTTTGACCATCCAATGGCCAAAATCCCAAAGCGTTTTCAGATTCTCCATCCGACATCGAAGATAAATATTACAACAAGAACAAGCAAAACCCTACTACAGTGATATATGAAAAAAATGCATATACTACCCACACATATTATCTGTTGGGAAAAACGATTACAACATCACACAAGGGTTGCGATACATAAAAATATTATAATACTATCCGGTGGGTCAGTTTTAGACGGACAGTGAAGCTATTAGACATGTAGAGGACTTCAAGACATTTCCGAAACATGGTTATAGTAGGAAAACGGACACCCGAGTCAAAAGTTATGGCCAAAACAGTTTTCACCATCCAATGGTCAAAACCCCAATCGTCCTTTCCAGATCCTCCTTTCGGCATCGCTCATCCTTGCGATTAATATTACTACAAGAACAAGTAAAAAGCTACTATAGTGATCTATGAAAAAAAATGCCTATACTACACACACATATTATATGTTGGGGAAAACGATTAAAACATCACACAAGGGTTGCGATACAGAAAAATATAATAATACTATCTGGTGGGTCAGTTTTAGAGGGACAACAATGCTATGAGACATGTAGAGGACTTCAAGACGTTTCTGAAACATGGTTATAGTCGGAAAACGGAAACCCGGGTCAAAAGTTATGGCCAAAACAGTTTTCACCATCCAATGGCCAAAACCTAAATCGTCATTTCCAGATCCTCCATCCGGCATCGCTCATCCTTGGGATCAAAATTAAAACAAGAACAAGCAAAACCCTAATACAGTGATTTATGAAAAAAAACGCCTATACTACCCACACATATTATCTGTTGGGAAAAACGATTACAACATCAGACAAGGGTTGCGATTGAAAAAATGTTATAATACTATCCGGTGGGTCAGTTTTAGATGGACGGCGAAGCTCCGAGAAATGTAGATGACTTAAGACGTTTCCAAAACATGGTTATAATAGGAAAACGAACACCCGAGTCAAAAGTTAGTGACAAAAGAGTTTTGACCATCCAATGGCCAAAATCCCAATCGCCATTTCCAGATCCTCCATCCGACATCGCTCATCCTTGCGATAAATATTACAACAAGAACAAGCAAAACCCTACTACAGTGATCTATAAAAAAAATACATATACTACCCACACATATTATCTGTTGGGAAAAACGATTACAACATCACACAAGGGTTACGATATAGAAAAATATTATAATACTATCCGGTGGGTCAGTTTTAGAGGGACGGTGAAGCTATGAGACATGTAGAGGACTTCAAGGCGTTTCTAAAACATGGTTATAATAGGAAAACGGACACCCGAGTCAAAAGTTATGGCCAAAACAGTTTTCACCATCCAATGGTCAAAACCCCAATCGTCGTTTCCAGATCCTCCATTCGGCATCGCTCATCTTTGTGATAAATATTACTACAAGAACAAGGAAAACGCTACTACAGTGATCTATGAAAAAAAATGCCTATACTACACACACATATTATCTATTGGGGAAAACGATTAAAACATCACACAAGGGTTGCGATACAGAAAAATATAATAATACTATCCGGTGGGTCAGTTTTAGAGGGACAACAATGCTATGAGACATGTAGAGGACTTCAAGACGTTTCTGAAACATGGTTATAGTAGGAAAACAGACACCCGGGTCAAAAGTTATGGCCAAAACAGTTTTCACCAACCAATGGCCAAAACCCCAATCGCCGTTTCAAGATCCTCCATCCGGCATTGCTCATCCTTGCGATAAATATTACTACAAGAACAAGGAAAACCCTACTACTGTGATCTATGAAAAAAAATGCCTATACTACACACACATATTATATGTTGGGGAAAACGATAACAACATCAAACAAGGGTTGCGATAGAGAAAGATATTATAATACTATCCAGTGAGTCATTTTTAGAGGGACAACAATGCTATATGACATGTAGAGGACTTCAAGACGTTTCAGAAACATGGTTATAAAAGGAAAACGGACACCCGAGTCAAAAGTTATGGCCAAAATAGTTTTCCCCATCCAATGGCCAAAACCCCAATCGCCGTTTCAAGATCCTCTATCCGACATCACTCATCCTTGTGATAGATATAACAACAAGAACAAACAAAACCCTACTACAGTGATCTTTGAAAAAAAAATGCCTATACTACCCACACATATTATCTGTTGGGTAAGACGATTACAACATCACATAAAGCGATTGAGAAAAATGTTATAATACTATCCAGTGGGTCAGTTTTAGATGGACGGTGAAGCTGCGAGACATGTAGAGGACTTCAAGATGTTTCAAAAACATGGTTATAATAGGAAAACGGTCACCCGAGTCAAAATTTATGGCCAAAACAGTTTTCACCATCCAATGACCAAAACCCCAATCGCTGTTTCCAGATCCTCCATCCGACATCGCTTATCCTTGCGATCAAAATTAAAACAAGAACAAGCAAACCCCTACAACAGTGATCTATTTAAAAAAACGCCTATACTACCCAAACATATTATCTGTTGGGAAAAATGATTACAACATCACACAAGGGTTGCGATAGAGAAACATATTATAATAGTATCCGTTGGGTCAGTTTTTGAGGGACGTCGAAGTTTTGAGACATGTAGAGTACTTCAAGACGTTTCCAAAACATGGTTATAATAGGAAAACGGACACCCGAGTCAAAAGTTATGGCCAAAACAGTTTTCACCATCTAATGGCCAAAACCTCAATCGCCGTTTCCAGATCCTCCATCCGACATCGCTATTCCTTGCGATCAAAATTACAACAAGAACAAGCAAAACCCTACTACAGTGATCTATGAAAAAAAAGGCCTATACTACCCACACATATTATCTGTTGGGAAAGATGATTACAACATCACACAAGGGTTGAGATTGAGAAAAATGTTATAATACTATCCCTTTGGTCAGTTTTTGAGGGACGGAGAAGTTGTGAGACATGTAGAGGACTTCAAGACGTATTTGAAACATGGTTATAAAAGGAAAATGGACACACGAGTCAAAAGTTATGTCCAAAACAGTTTTCACCAACCAATAGCCAAAACCCCAAGCACCGTTTCCAGATCCTCCATCTGACATCGCTCATCCTTGCGATCAAAATTACAACAAGAACAAGCAAAACTCTACTACAGTGATCTATGAAAAAAAAAGCCTATACTACCCACACATATTATCTGTTGGGAAAAACGACTACAACATCACACAAGGGTTTCGATAGAGACCCAGGTTCGATTGTCTGGGAGACCCAGGTTCGATTCCCTTTGGGAACGAATTGGAGTATGGGAGTTATAAGGTGGCTTGGTGAATTTGTGGAGTGTTTGATTGCTTGGTGTACTAACTACTAACATCTAACAACTAACTTTGTCCGATAAAAAAAAAAGGGTTGTGATAGAGAAAAATGTTATAATACTATCCATTGGGTAAGTTTTAAAGGGACGACAAAGCTGTGTGACATGTAGAGAACTTCAAGACGTATCTGAAACATGGTTATAAAAGGATAACGGACACCCGAGTCAAAAGTTATGGCCAAAACAGTTTTCACATTCCAATGGCCAAAACCCCAATCGCCATTTCCAGATCCTCCATCTGACATCGCTAATCCTTGCGATCAAAATTGCAACAAGAACAAGCAAAACCCTACTACAGTGATCTATGAAAAAAAATGCCTATATTACCCACACATATTATCTGTTGGGAAAGACGATTACAACATCATACAAGGGTTGCGATAGAGAAAAATGTTATATTACTATGCGTTGGTTCAGTTTTTGAGGGATGGCGATGTTGTGAGACATGTAAAGGACTTCAAGACGTTTCCGAAACATGGTTATAAAAGGAAAATGGACACCCGAGTCAAAAGTTTTGGCCAAAACAGTTTTCACCGTCCAATAGCGAAAACCCCAATCGTCGTTTCCAAATTCTCCATCCGACATAGCTCATCCTTGCGATCAAAATTACTACAAGAATAAGCAAAACTCTACTACAGTGATCTATGAAAAAAAAATGTCTATACTACCCACACATATTATCTGTTGGGAAAAGCGATTACAACATCACACAAGGGTTGCGATAGAGAAAAATGTTATAATCCTATCCGTTGGTTCATTTTTTGAGGGATGGCGATGGTGTAAGACATGTAGAGGACTTCAAGACGTTTCCGAAACATGGTTATAATAGGAAAACGGACACCCGAGTCAAAAGTGATGGCCAAAACAGTTTTCAGCATCCAATGGCAAAAATCCCAATCGCCTTTTCCAGATCCTCCATCCGACATCGCTCATCCTTGCGATCAAAATTAAAACAAGAACAAGCAAACCCCTACTACAGTGATCTATTTAAAAAAAAATGCATATACTACCCACACATATTATCTGTTGGAAAAAACGATTATAACATCACATAAGGGTTGTGATAGAGAAAAATGTTATAATACTATGCGCTGGGTCAGTTTTAAAGGGACGGCGAAGCTACGAGACATGTAGAGGACTTCAAGAAGGTTTCCGAAACATGGTTATAAAAGGAAAACGGACACCCGAGTCAAAAGTTATAGCCAAAAAAGTTTTCACCATCCAATTGCCAAAACCCCAATCACCGTTTCCAGATCTTCCATCCGACATCGCTCATCCTTGTGATAAATATTACAACAACAACAAGCAAAACCCTACTACAGTGATCTATGAAAAAAAAATGCCTATACTACCCACACATAATATCTGTTGAGAAAAACGATTAGAACATCACACAAGGGTTGCGATTGAGAAAAATATTATAATACTATCAAGTAGGTCAGTTTTAGATGGAAAGCGAAGCTACGAGACATGTAGAGGACTTCAAGATGTTTCCAAAACATGGTTATAATAGGAAAACGGACACCCGAGTCAAAAGTTATGGCCAAAACATTTTTCACCATCCAATGGCCAAAACCCCAATCGATGTTTCCAAATCCTCCATCCGACATCGCTCATCCTTGCGATCAAAATTACAACAAGAACAAGAAAAACCCTACTACAGTGATCTATGAAAAAAAAAGGTCTATACTACCCACACATATTATCTGTTGGGAAAAATGATTACGGCATCACACAAGGGTTATGATAGAGAAAAATATTATAATACTATCCGGTGGGTTAGTTTTAGAGGGACGGCGAAGCTAAGAGACATGTAGAGGACTTCAAGACATTTTTGAAACATGGTTATAATAGGAAAACGGACACCCGAGACAAAAGTTATAGCCAAAACAGTTTTCACCATCCAATGGTCAAAACCCCAATCGTCGTTTCCAGATCCTCCAACCGGTATCGCTCATCCTTGAGATCAAAATTAAAACAAGAACAAGCAAAACCATAATACAGTGATCTATGAAAAAAAACGCGTATACTAACCACACATATTATCTGTTGGGAAAAAGATTAAAAGATCACACAAGGGTTGCGATTGAGAAAAATATTATAATAATATCCGTTGGGTCAGTTTTAGATTAACGGCGAAGCTGCGATACATGTAGATGACTTCAAGACGTTTCCAAAACATGGTTATAATAGGAAAACGGACACCCGAGTCAAAAGTTTTGGCCAAAACAATTTTCACCATCCAATGGCCAAAACCCCAATCGCTGTTTCCAGATCCTCCATCCGACATCGCCCATCCTTGCGATCAAAATTACAACAAGAACAAGCAAAACCCTACTACAGTGATCTATTCAAAAAAAAACGCCTATACTACTCACACATATTATCTGTTGGGAAAAACAATTACAACATCACACAAGGGTTGCGATAGAGAAAAATATTATAATACTATCCGGTGGATCAGTTTTAGAGGGACGCCAAGCTATGAGACATGTAGAGGACTTCAAGACGTTTCCGAAACATGGTTATAATAGGAAAACGGACACTCGAGTCAAAAGTTTTGGCCAAAACAGTTTTCACCATCCAATAGCCAAAACCCCAATCGTCGTTTCCAGATCCTCCAACCGACATCGCACATCCTTGCGATCAAATTTACTACAAGAACAAGCAAAACCCTACTACAGTGATCTATGAAAAAAAATTCCTATACTACACACACATATTATCTGTTGGGAAAACGATTACAACATCACATAAGTGTTCCGATAGAGAAAATTATTATATTTATTCGGTGGGTCAGTTTTAGAGGTACAACAATGCTGTGAAGCATGTGGAGGACTTCAAGACATTTCTGAAACATGGTTAAAGTAGGAAAACGGACACCCGAGTCAAAAGTTATGGCCAAAATAGTTTTCCCCATCTAATGGCCAAAACCCCAATCGCCGTTTCCAGATCCTCTATCCGACATCGCTCATCCTTGCGATAAATATTACAACAAGAACAAGCAAAACCCTAATACAATGATCTATGAAAAAAAATGCCTATACTACCCACACATATTATCTGTTGGGAAAAACGATTACAACATCACACAAGGGTTGCGATAGAGAAAAATATTATAATACTATCCGGTGGGTCACTTTAAGAGGGACGGCAACGCTATAAGACATGTATAGGACTTAAAGACATTTCCAAAACATGGTTATAATAGGAAAAACGGACACCCGAGTCAAAAGTTGTGGACAAAATAGTTTTCACCATCCAATGGCCAAAACTTCAATCGCCGTTTACAGATTCTCCATCCGACATCGCTCATCCTTGCCATCAAAGTTACAACAAGAACAAGCAAAACTCTACTACAGTGATCTATTAAATAATAATGCATATACTACCCACACATATTATCTGTTGGGAAAAATGATTACAAGTTTACACAAGGGTTTAGATAGAGAAAAATATTATAATATATAATCCGTGGTGCGTCAGTTTTAGAGGGACATCTAAGCTATGAGACATGTAGAGGACTTCAAGGCATTTCCGAAACATGGTTATAATAGGAAAATGGACACCCGAGTCAAAAGTTTTGGCCAAAACAGTTTTCACCATCCAATAGCCAAAACCCCAATCGCCGTTTCCAGATCCTCCATCCGACATCGCTCATCCTTGCGATCAAAATTAAAACAAGAACAAGCAAACCCCTACTACAGTGATCTATTTAAAAAAAATGCCTATACTACCCACACATATTATCTGTTGGAAAAAACGATTATAACATCACATAAAGGTTGTGATAGAGAAAATTATTATAATACAATCTTGTGAGTCAGTTTTAGAGGGACAACAATGCTATGAGACATGTAGAGGACTTCAAGAAGTTTCCGAAACATGGTTATAGTAGGAAAACGGACACCCGAGTCAAAAGTTATGGCCAAAAAAGTTTTCACAATCCAATGGTCAAAACCCCAATCGCGGTTTCCAGATCCTCCATCCGACATCGCTCATCCTTGTGATCAAAATTACAACAAGAACAAGCAAAACCCTACTACAGTAATCTATGAAAAAAAATGCCTATACTACCCACACATATTATCCGTTGGGAAAGACGATTACAACATCACAAAAGGGTTGCGATAGAGAAAATTATTATAATACAATCTTGTGGGTCAGTTTTAGAGGGACAACAATGCTTTGAGACATGTAGAGGACTTCAAGAAGTTTCTGAAACATGGTTATAGTAGGAAAACGGACACCCGAGTCAAAAGTTATGGCCAAAACAGTTTTCACAATCCAATGGCCAAAACCCCAATCGCCGTTTCCAGATCCTCCATCCGACATCGCTCATCCTTGAGATCAAAATTACAACAAGAACAAGCAAAACCCTACTACAGTGATCTATGAAAAAAATGCCTATACTACCCACACATATTATCTGTTGGGAAAGACGATTACAACATCACACAAGGGTTGCGATAGAGAAAAATGTTATATTACTATGCGTTGGTTCAGTTTTTGAGGGATGGCGATGTTGTGAGAAATGTAGAGGACTTCAAGACATTTCCGAAATATGGTTATAAAAGGAAAATGGACACCCGAGTCAAAAGTTTTGGCCAAAACAGTTTTCACCGTTCAATAGCGAAAACCCCAATCGCCATTTCCAGATCCTCCATCCGACATCGCTCATCCTTGTGAACAAAATTAAAACAAGAACAAGCAAACCCCTACTACAGTGATCTATTTTTTTAAAAAAAGCCTATACTACCCACACATATTATCTGTTGAAAAAAGCGATTATAACATCACATAAGGGTTGTGATAGAGAAAAATGTTATAATACTATCCGCTGGGTCAGTTTTAAAGGGATAGCGAAGCTGCGAGACATGTAGAGGACTTCAAGACGTTTCTGAAACATGGTTATAAAAGGAAAACGGACACCCTAGTCAAAAGTTATGGCCAAAACAGTTTTCACAATCCAATGGCCAAAACCCCAATCGCCGTTTCCAGATCCTCCATCCGACATCGCTCATCCTTGTGATCAAAATTACAACAAGAACAAGCAAAACCCTACTACAGTGATCTATGAAAAAAAAGCTATACTACCCACACATATTATCTGTTGGGAAAGACTATTACAACATCACACAAGGGATGCGATTGAGAAAAATGTTATAATACTATCAGGTAGGTCAGTTTTAGATGGACGGCGAAGCTGCGAGACATGTAGAGGACTTCAAGATGTTTCCAAAACATGGTTATAATAGGAAAACGGACACCGAAGTCAAAATTTATGGCCAAAACAGTTTTCACCATCCAATGGCCAAAACCCCAATCGCTAGTTCCAGATCCTCCATCGGACATCGCTCATCCTTGCGATCAAAATTATAACAAGAACAAGCAAAACCCTACTACAGTGAACTATGAAAAAAACACCTATACTTCCCAGACATATTATCTATTGGGAAAAATGATTACAACATCACACAAGGGTTGTGATAGAGAAAAATATTATAATACAATCTGGTGGGTTAGTTTTAGAGGGATGGCGAAGCTAAGAGACATGTAGAGGACTTCAAGACATTTTCGAAACATGGTTATAATAGGAAAACGGACACCCGAGACAAAAGTTATGGCCAAAACAGTTTTCACCATCCAATGGTCAAAACCCCAATCGCCGTTTCCAGATCCTCCAACCGGCATCGCTCATCCTTGGGATCAAAATTAAAACAAGAACAACCAAAACCCTAATACAGTGATCTATGAAAAAAAAATGCCTATACTACCCACACATATTATATGTTGGGAAAACGATTACAACATCACACAAGGGTTGCGATTGAGAAAAATATTATAATACTATCCGTTGGGTCAGTTTTAGATGGACGGCGAAGCTGCGATACATGTAGATAACTTCAAGACGTTTCCAAAACATGGTTATAATAGGAAAATGGACACCCGAGTCAAAAGTTTTGGCCAAAACAATTTTTACCATCCAATGGCCAAAACCCCAATCGCTGTTTCCAGATCCTCCATCCGACATCGCACATCCTTACGATCAAAATTACAACAAGAACCAAAGCAAAACCCTACTACAATGATCTATTGAAAAAAAAACGCATATACTACTCACACATATTATCTGTTGGGAAAAATAATTACAACATCACACAAGGGTTGCGATAGAGAAAAATATTATAATACTATCCGGTGGATCAATTTTAGAGGGATGGCGAAGCTGTGAGACATGTAGAGGACTTCAAGATGTTTCCGAAACATGTTTATAATAGGAAAACGGACACCCGAGTCAAAAGTTTTGGCCAAAACAGTTTTCAACATCCAATAGCCAAAACCCCAATAGCCGTTTCCAGATCCTCCATCCGATATCGCACATCCTTGCGATAAAAATTACTAATAGAACAAGCAAAACCCTACTACAGTGATCTATGAAAAAAAATTCCTATACTACACACACATATTATCTGTTGGGGAAAATGATTACAACATCACACAAGGGTTCCGATAGAGAAAATTATTATATACTATCCGGTGGGTCAGTTTTAGAGGGACAACAAGGATGTGAGGCATGTAGAGGACTTCAAGACTTTTCCGAAACATGGTTAAAGTAGGAAAATGGACACCCGAGTCAAAAGTTATGGCCAAAACAGTTTTCCCCATCCAATGGCCAAAACCCCAATCGCCGTTTCCAGATCCTCTATCCGACATCGCTCATCCTTGCGATAAATATTACAACAAGAACAAGCAAAACCCTAATACAGTGATCTATGAAAAAAAAATGCTTATACTACCCACACATATTATCTGTTGGGAAAAACGATTACAACATCACACAATGGTTGCGAAAATAGAGAAAAATATTATAATACTATCCGGTGGGTCAGTTTAAGAGGGACGGCGACGCTATGAGACATGTATATGACTTAAAGACATTTCCAAAACATGGTTATAATAGGAAAACAAACACCCGAGTCAAAAGTTATGGACAAAATAGTTTTCACCATCCAATGGCCAAAACTTCAATCGCCGTTTACAGATTCTCCATCCGACATCGGTCATCCTTGCCATCAAAGTTACAACAAGAATAACAAGCAAAACCCTACTACAGTGATCTATTAAATAATAACGCCTATACTACCCACACATATTATATGTTGGGAAAAACGATTACAAGTTTACACAAGGGTTGCGATAGAGAAAAATATTATAATATATAATCCGGTGCGTCAGTTTTAGAGGGACATCTAAGCTATGAGACATGTACAGGACTTCAAGACATTTCCGAAACATGATTATAATAGGAAAATGGACATCCGAGTCAAAAGTTTTGGCCAAAACAGTTTTCACCATCCAATAGCCAAAACCCCAATCGTCGTTTCCATGTCCTCCATCCGACATCATTCATCCTTGCGATCAAAATGACTACAAGAACAAGCAAAACCCTATTACAGTGATCTATGAAAAAAAAAAGGCCAATACTACACACACATATTATCTGTTGGGGAAAACGATTACAACATCACACAAGGGTTGCGATAGAGAAAATTATTATAACACAATCTTGTGGGTCAATTTTAGAGGAACAACAATGCTATGAGACATGTAGGGGACTTCAAGAAGTTTCCGAAACATGGTTATAGTAGGAAAACGGACACCCGAGTCAAAAGTTATGGCCAAAACAGTTTTCACCATCCAATGGCCAAAACCCCAATCGCCTTTTCCAGATCCTCCATCCGACATCGCTCATCCTTGTGATCAAAATTAAAACAAGAACAAGCAAAACCCTACTACAGTGATCTATGAAAAAAAATGCCTATACTACCCACACATATTATTTGTTTTGAAAAATGATTACAACATCACACAAGGGTTGCGATAGAGAAAAATATTATCATACTATCCGGTGGGTCAATTTTAGAGGGACGACAAAACTGTGAGACTTGTAGAGGACTTCAAGACGTTTTCGAAACATGGTTATAACAGGAAAACGGACACCCGAGTCAAAAGTTATGGCCAAAACAGTTTTCACCATCCAATGGCCAAAACCCCATTTGCCGTTTCAAGATCCTCCATTCGACATCGGTCATCCTTGCGATCAAAATTACAACAAGAACAAGCAAAAAACTACTACAGTGATCTATGAAAAAAAAAACACCTATACTACCATCAAATATAATCTGTTGGGAAAAACGATTACATCACACAAGGGTTTCGATAGAGAAAAATATTATAATACTTTCAGCTGGGTCAGTTTTAGAGGGAAGGCGAAGCTGTGAGACATGTAGAGGACTTCAAGACGTTTCCGAAACATGGTTATAACAGAAAAACGGACACACGAGTCAAAAGTTATGGCCAAAACAGTTTTCACCATCCAATGGCCAAAACCCCAATCGCCGTTTCAAGATCCTCCATCCGACATCGGTCATCCTTGCGATCAAAATTACAACAAGAACAAGCAAAACCCTACTACAGTGATCTATGAAAAAAAAAACGCCAATACTACACACACATATTATCTGTTGGGGAAAACGATTACAACATCACACAAGGGTTGCGATAGAGAAAATTATTATAATAAAATCTTGTGGGTCAGTTTTAGAGGGACAACAATGCTATGAGACATGTAGATGACTTCAAGAAGTTTCCGAAACATGGTTATAGTAGGAAAACGGATACCCGAGTCAAAAGTTATGGCCAAAACAGTTTTCACCATCCAATGGCCAAAACCCCAATCGCCTTTTCAAGATCCTCCATCCGACATCACTCATCCTTGTGATCAAAATTAAAACAAGAACAAGCAAAACCCTACTACAGTGATCTATGAAAAAAAAATGCCTATACTACCCACACATATTATTTGTTTTGAAAAACGATTACAACATCACACAAGGGTTGCGATAGAGAAAAATATTATCATACTATCCGGTGGGTCAATTTTAGAGGGACGACGAAACTGTGAGACTTGTAGAGGACTTCAAGACGTTTCTGAAACATGGTTATAACAGGAAAACGGACACCCGAGTCAAAAGTTATGGCCAAAACTAGTTTTCACCATCCAATGGTAAAAACCCCATTCGCCGTTTCAAGATCCTCCATCCGACATCGGTCATTCTTGAGATCAAAATTACAACAAGAACAAGCAAAACACTACTACAGTGATCTATGAAAAAAAAAAACCTATACTACCAACAAATATAATATGTTGGGAAAAACGATTACATCACACAAGGGTTACGATAGAGAAAAATATTATAATACTTTCAGTTGGGTCAGTTTTAGAGGGAAGGCAAAGCTGTGAGACATGTAGAGGACTTCAAGACGTTTCCGAAACATGGTTATAACAGGAAAACGGACACACGAGTCAAAAGTTTTGGCCAAAACAGTTTTCACCATCCAATGGCCAAAACCCCAATCGCCGTTTCAAGATCCTCCATCCGACATCGGTCATCCTTGCGATCAAAATTAAAACAAGAACAAGCAAAACCCTACTACAGTGATCTATGAAAAAAAAATGCCTATACTAACCACACATATTATCCTTTGGGAAAAACGATTACAACATCACACAAGGGTTGCGATAGAGAAAAATATTATCATACTATCCGGTGGGTCAGTTTTAGTGGGACGGCGAAACTGTGAGACATGTAGAGGACTTTAAGACATTTCCGAAACATGGTTATAATAGGAAAACGGACACCTGAGTCAAAAGGTATGGCCAAAACAGTTTTCACCATCCAATGGCTAAAACCCCAATCGCCGTTTCCAGATCCTCCGTCTGACATCGCTAATCCTTGCGATCAAAATTACAACAAGAACAAGTAAAACCCTACTATAGTGATCTATGAAAAAAAAAAAGGCCTATACTACCCACACATATTATTTGTTGGGAAAAACAATTACAACATAACATAAGGGTTGCGATAGAAAAAAATATTATAATACTATCCGGTGGGTCAGTGTTAGAGGGACGGCGAAGCTGTGAGACGTGTAGAGGACTTTAAGACGTTACCGAAACATGGTTAAAATAGGAAAACGGACACCCGAGTCAAATGTTTTGGTCAAAACAGTTTTCACCATCCAATGGCCAAAACCCCAACTGCCGTTTCCAGAACCTCCATCCGACATCGCTCATCCTTGCGATCAAAATTACAATAAGAACAAGCAAAACCCTACTACAGTGATCTATGTAAAAAAAATGCCTATACTACCAACACATATTATTTGTTGGGAAAAACAATTACATCACACAAGGGTTGCGATAGAAAAAAATATTGTATACTATCCGCTAGGTCAGTTTTAGAGGGACGGCGAAGCTGTGAGACATGTAGAGGACTTCATGACGTTTCAAAACCATGGTTATAATAGGATAACAGACACCCAAGTCAAAAGTTATGGCCTAAAAAGTTTTCACCATACAATAACCAAAACCACAATTGTAGTTTCCAGATCCTCCATCCGACAACGCTTATCCTTGCGATCAAAATTACAATAAGAACAAGCAAAACCCTACTACAGTGATCTATGAAAAAAATGTCTATACTACCCACACATATTATCTGTTGGGAAAAACGATTACAACATCACACAAAGGTTGCGATAGAGAAAAATATTATAATATTATCCAGTACGTAAGTTTTAAAGAGACGGCGAAGCAGTGAGACATGTAGAGGACTTCAAGACGTTTTCGAAAGATGGTTATATTAGGAAAACGGACACTCGAGTCAAAAGTTATGGCCAAAACAGTTTTCACCATCCAATTGCCAAAACCCCAATCGCCGTTTCCAGTTCCTCCATCCGACATCGCTCATCCTTGCAATCAAAATTACAACAAGAACAAGCAAAACCCTACTACGGTGATCTATGAAAAAAAACGCATATACTACACACAAATATTATCTGTTGGGAAAAATAATTACAACATCACACAAGGGTTACGATTGAGAAAAATAATAAAATACTATCTGGTGGGTCAATTTTAGAGGGATGGCGAAGATGTGAGACATGTAGAGGACTTCAAGATGTTATCGAAACATGGTTATAATAGGAAAACGGACACCCGAGTCAAAAGTTATGGCCAAAATAGTTTTCACCATCCAATGGCCAAAACCCAAATCGCCGTTTCCAGATCCTCCATCCGACATCGCTCATCCTTGCGATAAAAATTATAACAAGAACAAGCAAAACCTAACTACTGTGATCTATGAAAAAAAACGCCTATACTACCCACACATATTATTTGTTTTGAAAAACGATTACAACATCACACAAGGGTTGCGATAGAGAAAAATATTATAATACTATCCGGTGGGTCAATTTTAGAGGGACAACAAAGCTACGAGACATGTAGAGGACTTCAAGACGTTTCCGAAACATGGTTATAATAGGAAAACGGACACCCGAGTCAAAAGTTATGGCCAAAACAGTTTTAACCATCCAATGGCCAAAACCCCAATCACCGTTTCAAAATCCTCCATCTGACATCGCTCATCCTTGCGATCAAAATTACAATAAAAACAAGCAAAACCCTACTACAGTGATCTATGAAAAGAAAACGCCTATACTACCCACACATATTATCTGTTTGGAAAAACTATTACATCACACAAGGGTTGCGATAGAGAAAAATATTATAATACTTTCCGGTGGGTCAGTTTTAGAGGGACGGCGAAGTTGTGAGACATGTAGAGGACTTCAAAACGTTTCTGAAAGATGGTTATAACAGGAAAAAGGACACCCGAGTCAAAAGTTATGGCCAAAACAATTTTCAACAACCAATGGCCAAAACACCAATCGCCGTTTCAAGATCCTCCAATCGACATCGGTCATCCTTGCGATCAAAATTACAACAAGAACTAACAAAACCCTACTACATTGATCTATGAAAAAAAATGCCTATACCACCCACACATATTATCTGCTGGGAAAAACGATTTTAACATCACACAAGGATTGCGATAGAGAAAAATATTATAATACTATTCGGTGGGTCAGTTTTAGAGGCATGGCGAAACTATGGGACATGTAGAGGACTTCAAGACATTTCCGAAACATGATTATAATACGAAAACGGACACCCGAGTCAAAAGTTATGGCCAAAACAGTTTTCACCATCCAATGGCCAAAACCCCAATCGCCGTTTCCAGATCCTCCATCCGACATCGCTCATCCTTGCGATCAAATAGTTCTGAGCTTTTTCTTCTTTCGCTTCTGCTCATCCTGAGCCTACTGTCTCAAACAACTTACTAACTTTCTTCTCTAGAGTTTTCAGGCTGAACTCAACTGCAGCTTACTAACTCTTTACAACTCTCACTCTCCAACAATCACACACTCAAACTACCTAAGAATAGGGTTTGGGTTTGGTTGGTTTCCAACTAAGGTGAGATATCCTTTTACAATAAGAACAGATTCAAAGGCTAGGATATCTCTTACTAAGCTTCGGATACTTAACAATTCTCGGCTTAGTAAAATGAGCTCTCTTCAATGTGAAACACTTGGGAAATCTTTTGTTTTTCGAGTGCTTCAAATGCAAGAATACGAATGAGCTCTGGAGTTCCTTGATTTTCCGTAACCTTGCAATGGAGAAGGTCACTGGTATTTATAGGCAACTCTCTTAAGGGTCACTCTTGAAAAACTATCTGTTGGAAGAGATAACATCAAGGGTTTCCTCTTTTGGTTAGTGATGAACGACTATTTTAGGGTTTGAACACATCCTTGCATAGTTTGGGTAATATTCAGCCACGTAGCCAATCACCAACTTCTGTGAACTAGAAGATATCAGTGTTGTAGCCTGAATAATCTCACCATACAGATAAGATAAGAAGCTGACAAGTCGATCACCAGCAACCGAATGAAGTGACTTGAGGTTGAGGCTCTATGAGCCAGAAGCCGCAGGTCGTAGGAATCTCATAGGCTGCCAGAGGTCGGAGGCGACTTGGAACGTTACACAAGTAGTTGGGCGACTTGGAGGAACGTGAAGATCGTATGATGACTTGGAAGGCTGTGCAGGTCGCTGGGCGACGTGGAAGAAAGGGAAGGCCACTTGGCGACCTCGAAGGTCACACAAGTCGGGGACGACTTGGTCTCAAGGTCGGAAGGAGGATAAATATGGCAAAGATACGGGGAGTTAATGACACAGATTTTGCGGACCGTAATCAGGGTAAGTGTATCCAGATGATCGACTTGCGGGAAAAGCAAGGGAACCCTAGGTCGGCCCATGGAACGAAGCCCACGAAGACGGTAACCCTAATCCTCTGTCTATAAATATATCTTGTATCATTCATTGTAAAGGATCGAAATCTTGACACATTAGAATCCTAGGCAGAAAGCGTAGTGCAATATACCTGGCTTGGAGCCCCCAGACGTAGTCTTATTCGAAAGACAAACTGGGTAATCAAACTTCGTGTTTTTATGTGTTTTGATCGTTTACTTGTTAATTGTACGTTGTTTGTGTGCCGGAGAACAAAAACAGGGTACAACAATTGGCGCCATCTGGGGGAACAATTTCGACTGATTGTTCATCATTCTTAGAAGACCCACCCTCCGTTCATCAGCAATGGCCATCAACCCGATAGCGGCTACTGGGCGAGAAGCTGACACGCAAGATGGGGCAGAAGCCTCCCTAGGCCCCCATCACACTAACCGAAGGGTTGCCACAGCCACTCCAGACTAGGGCAATCTCATTCGGACCCCGGAAGATGAAAAAGCTATCCTGGCTGTCCTCCGTAAGAGGCAGCTTGTGTTCGACGGCCCAGAAGAATCACTTCCAAACAAGAAGGTCACCCAGGGGGAGGGCCCGTCTAAAGTTAAGGGGCATCTAACCCCAAAAGGGCAGTCCGCGGGTCAACTGGCCCTCCAGGCGACGAGAGTCACCAACACTAGGAAGTTCCGGCTCCCGCGGACTGACAGACCAGCGGTTTCAAACAACTTGTTCAACCGCCTCGGAAACCTCGGAGCACTGAAAGCTCTAGCAGATGTGGAGGATGAGGCTAACTCTTCTATCCCAGATCGCGAAAAGCTTAGTCGCAATCTCTCATTCGCACTAGCTGCTCACCAGCATGAAGTATTGAAGGGTTCTGCCGCCTGTCTTGGCGACGCACAAGTCACCTCACTTACCCACACTGTTCGGGCATTGCTGGAACGGGCTGAAGTTCAGTACGAAATGATGGGGATGGATGTCGACCTCGTCATCCCGAGATCGCCATTTGGTACGCTAATTACTTTAGCACCTACTCAGAGGAAAGTCGACGCAGCGGCAATAGATTGCTACAATGGGAGCACGGACCCAAGGGCTCATGTATCGAGGTATATCTCCTACATGGTGTCCATGGGTGCAACCGATGCGACCAAATGTAGGCTCTTTCCTTTAACTTTGAGCGACCATGCTCATATGTGGTTCACTTCACTGCCTCCATGTTCGGTGGACACATTCGACCAGCTCGCCAGACTATTCCTGAGTCATTTCTCGACGATGGCTCCCCGACCAGCGACCAAGCAGCGCCTGATGAATGCTCAACAGGGTGACAATGAATCTGATCGATCATATATTGAAAGGATCGAGAAGCTCATCCTTGAAGGGGATCCCTTAGGGGATGAGGCAAAACTGCTCGGGGTCGTTGGCGGCCTTAAAAGGGGGACCAAGATGTGGCGGCGCATGACCGCCGACTATCCAACCAGTTATGCCGACTTTTGAAAGCGGGACGGCGACCTGATACTTACTTCAGAGCTTCTGGAGTCCCGACTCTCCGATGCGGAGGAAGTCGGGGCATCAAAAAGGAGTTCCAAGAGAATTGGGAGCCACAAAGACTCTCCTAGCAACTATAAGTCGTTCGAAGAGTCGATTTCTGTGAAGTTGATGGATGTCTTAGGCATGACGCCCATTCATGTCTACGGGAAAATTAAGGATCGGGATTTACTTCTCCCACCTCGTCCAATGAGGAATAAGGGTAAGCAGAATCCATACAAGTTCTGCAACTACCACGACCACGCAGGCCACTATACAAGTGAATGCGAGGACCTGCTGAAACAACTTTGGAGGTTGTACGAGGACAGATTGTTGAATGAGTTTATCAAGCGACCTCAGAAGGGCGAGCTGGTACCTTGAAGATCGCAAACCACCCAACCGTTCCAGAGAATGGGGAGCTGGCAGAGAGACCTCTCCACCATTAAAGCTCACGAGCTCAATAATACATATGGCACGGAGACCTGGTTCCCGTGAAACGGGGCTTGTCCGAGATACTTTCTTTTTAGTAGATCGGAGGTCACCTTCTTTTGTAATAGTCTAGCCAAGTTAAATAAAGAAATTTCTCTTTTCAGAACTCCTGTGTGAAGAAACCAAGCGGGTCGCGTGAAAAACATATGATCGATAAAATGCACGCCACATGAAAGACATGATTGATAAAATGTATGCCACATGAAAGACATGATCGATAACTTGCAGGTCGCATGAAAGACATGATCGATAACATGCAGGTCGCATAAAAGACGTGATCGATAACATGCAGGTCGCATAAAAGACATGATTGATAACACGTGGACCCGAGGTGTGACTTTAGAAATACTGGAGGCGAGATCGCCACCCTAGCGGTGCGGTTATCCCCCGACTTTGTAAGAAGACTATGCAAATGTCCAAGAACAAGTCGCCTAGAAAATAGGACGACAAGGGCTAAGCAAAAGTCGCATAAGGAAATCAAGTCGGCACAATAAGGGGTGGAAAGAAGAAGTGATATTCCGTATTGACGAAAGGCCGAAGGCTACTCAAGTCGCAAACTGCTCTTCCAAAAATGGTCGTCGACGAGAGCAAAACAAGTCTCGCACTAAAGGGTTTCAACTCAAAGTGCGAGCACAGAAAAGTCTAGCACTAAAGAGTTTCAACTCAAAGTGCGAGCACAGAAAAGTCTCGCACTAAAGGGTTTCAACTCAAAGTGCGAGCACAGAAAAGTCTCGCACTAAAGAGTTTCAACTCAAAGTGAGAGCACATAAAAGTCTCGCACTAAAGAGTTTCAACTCAAAGTGCGAGCACAGAAAAGTCTCGCACTAAAGGGTTTCAACTCAAAGTGCGAGAACAGAAAAGTCTCGCACTAAAGGGTTTCAACTCAAAGTGCGAGAAACAGAAAAGTCTCGCACTAAAGGGTTTCAACTCAAAGTGCGAGCACAGAAAAGTCTCGCACTAAAGGGTTTCAACTCAAAGTGCGAGCACAGAAAAGTCTCGCACTAAAGAGTTTCAACTCCAAGTGCGAGCACAGAAAAGTCTCGCACCAAAGAGTTTCAACTCAAAGTCTCGCACGAAAGAGTTTCAACTGTAAGTGAGAGCGTCAACCAGAACTCTCGACGAGCTCAAATCTTGGCGGGTAGCGACCTCGGATGTATAACCTTCCGACTTGGAGGCACGAAGGAGAATCGAACCCGCAAATATATGTCAAACTTAATGCCAACAATGCAACCTCAAGTCCGAAAAACAGACAAATCCTAATCCAAAGCAGAGATCAAGACCAACCTCCGAACGAAGTCGGAGCCCGCTCTTGGGGGCAATTGTTGTAGCGTGAATAATCTCACCATACAGATAAGATATGAAGCTGACAAGTCGATCACCAGCAACCGGATGAAGTGACTTGAGGTTGAGGCTCTATGAGCCAGAAGCCGCATGTCGTAGGAATCTCATAGGCTGCCAGAGGTTGGAGGCGACTTGGAACGTTGCGCAAGTTATTGGGCGACTTGGAGGAACGTGAAGATCGTATGACGACTTGGAAGGTTGTGCAGGTCGCTGGGCGACGTGGAAGAAAGGGAAGGCCACTTGGCGACCTGGAAGGTCGCACAAGTCGGGGATGACTTGGTCTCAAGGTCGGAAGGAGGATAAATATGGCAAAGATACGGGGAGTTAATGGCACGGATTTTGCGGACCGTAATCAGGGTAAGTGTATCCGGATGCGCGACTTGCGGGACAAGCAAGGGAACCCTAGGTCGGCCCATGGAACGAAGCCCACAAAGACTGTAACCCTAATCCCGTGTCTATAAATATATCGTGTATCATTCATTGTAAAGGATCGAAATCTTGACACATTAGAATCCTAGGCAGAAAGCGTAGTGCAATATACCTGGCTTGGAGCCCCCAGACGTAGTCTTATTCAAAAGACGAATTGGGTAATCAAACTTTGTGTTTTTATGTGTTTTGATCGTTTACTTGTTAATTGTACGTTGTTTGTGTGCCGGAGAACAAAAACAGGGTACAACAATCAGCCTTGACATTTCTTCAGAGACATGTCGCTTTCAGTGTCAGTGTAGTACCTTGTTGTCGTCTCCTCATTGGTCGAATTCTTCTTTTGAACGGAGACAAACGAAACGGTTCTATTTAGGCCAACCATACTGAACTGATATGTTCCTTAATGTCCACGAATGTATAACATTTTGTTTGTTTGTACTAAGAATGAATAAAACATTATTCAACTTGAAGTAGCTTGTTCAGGGTCTTTCTGGGTCAGTACAAAATAATCTTCAGGATCTTTTGGTCTTCAAGATCTTCAGTCTTCAGAACCTTTATTTTGTTTAGGGACTTCGGTCTTCAGGAATCTTCTGAGCTACTCAGGAACATCTGAGTTCTTCAGGCAAAATCAAAACAAACTTATTTCTCCCTGATCTATATCTGCTGACTATACAGAGTGCAGATAATCCTGAGTCTTACTATCTATTAAAACCTGATCCTATACTACTAAGATGTTCTGATGCATGTCATACTTAGGGGTTTTGGGATCTAATCAAAATCTTTATTAAATTCATCTCCCAACAATATTCCATTCTTGATGATCCTCGATTGGGGTCATTTGAGAATCATGCTTAGGTCATCTGAGTTCTCACACACTCAATGACAACAGTGACTCAAGGGAATACATATAAGAACAAATGCAAATAATCAAACATAATATTCTAATAAGTGCAACGCCATATATTCAATATTAAATAAACAATAATATTAAATCAATACTGAATATTATCTGAGCATTATGTCCTCACAATGGATTGTCTCTAGGACACTAACACTAACAGTAAGTCCAACTAGGTTGATATTCTTCTTGTCTGATCGACTTGTATGCCTTAGATATATTCTTTGGGGTCTTCTAACTGAGCTGATTTGATCAATATTAAACTGATCAGGCTACCTCTGAGTCTTCTGATTCAAGTTGTCTTATCACAACTTGAGACTCTGCTGATAGTAGGTCTTTTGGTCTTCAGTCTTCTGATCTTCAGTCCTAGTCTACTAATTTTCAAGACTTAACCAAAGTATGACCAATACTATTTCACCAGCTGTCTATACATACTCAGTTGGTTCCCTATCTCATTCATCAGTCAGCTAACAAGTCTGACTGGTCCTATTACACATATTTTGGAACTTTCATCAAAACTATAAATTTTCTTTACAAAAAAAGTCATCATATTCATCAGTCTTAGCATCCTACATGGACATCTATGTGTCAACTATGACAGCCACATTATTTAATTGTTGTTAGTAAATTAACAAATGCTTCAAATTGTAAAAAATAAAAAGGTGGTGTCTCGAATTGCCAAAAAACAAATGTTGTAATTGATAATAACCCTAAATGTGATGTTTTTTTTCCAGTTAACCCAATAAAAATGAGAATTTAAATTAGTTATTAAGTAAAGTTACAAAATAAAATAAATAAAATATTGAATTTTTAAACACATTTTTTTATAAGAGAAAATGACTCTAAGGTACAAAATTTAGAGTCATGTGACTCTAAGGTACACAAATTTTGGGTAGTGACTCTAAGGTACAAAATGAGACAATTTTACCCCCAATATGTTCCAATATTACAATATAGGGATTGGCCCCACCCACCCACTCTCTCTCCCCAAAATCGACCCACACCCTAACTCAAATTCATTTTTCATTTTTAGCCCAAAAATCGCCGCTATCTTTCCTCTCTCTCTAAAGTAAATATTTGACCCCTAATCTGCGTTGAAAAAATCGGCGTTAGTGGTTTTGCGGGAGGAGGCGTTATCTTGGTCGCGGCCGCTTTCGTTTTTTGGGGGCGCGACGATGGTGGTTTATGAGTGTGTGTGGAGGGCGGAGGCGTTAGGGGCAGCACGCTTCCCGGTTTCTTGAGGGCTTTCTGGTGATGGTGGTTAGCGAGGGTGTGGAGACGGCGGGTTTCTTGGTTGCAGTGGTGAGGGTGACTGAGCGGATCTAGGGTTTCGTGTTTGGTGTTTGAGGGTGGAGGATTTGGGGAAGATGGCGGAGGATTCGTGTTTGAGGGAGAAGATTTTGAGGAAGATGGCGGAGGTTTGGTGTTTAGGGTTTCGGGGCGGAGGCGATTGCGTGGTTTTACAGATCCGCCGCATGTGCAGCGTGTGGGAGGTGGTGGTGGGTTGCGCGACGACAGTGGGGGTGATAACAGCGGTGGTAGAGTAGAGATGGGGGTGTTCGGTGGGCGGCGGTGATCTGGTTTGTGAGGTGGGCTGCCGCGGAGACGACAGTGGCGGCATAGTAGAGGTGGTTTTCAAAGTGGATATAGGGTATTTTTATTTCTCATCTCTTATTTTAGTTTCAAAGTGGATACATGATACTGTGATGATTTGGGGACGACGAACTAGTTGGGGGCGACAAACTGATTTTATGTTTTGATTTATGTTTTAGCGTTTTGATTTGGGGGCGACGAATTATAATTTTGTGGTGTTCAATTTGTGTTGAATATGCAACAATTTGCATATTTTCCCCGCTTTTCTTTCTGATTCCTTGGTATTCTGTATGATTTGGGTACTCCTATTCTGTATTATGTAGTTTTAAGAAGTGAGTTATAGTTTTGTAGATCCGACGAAGACGAAAATGGTTCTGGTGGTGTTAAACTGCAGCTGCAGTCAATTAATGATGAAGAAGACCCCTGTTATTGTTCTATTGCTTAATTCATTTTTATTTTGTGTTGATTTTTGTATTGTTGCTTAATTTTGTTTATTTTTGCAGATTTACCGTCTCTCTAGGACATTATGTGTTTTTAATTATATTTTTCTATAGGGAAAGTACTTTTTTTTATTGAAAAGTAAATATTTTTTTTAGTTTCTATAATTATATATTGTAAAAAAAATGCACTCCAAAAATCGCCTAGAAGTACACAAAATACAAAAAAAATGCACTCCCAAATTGGCCCAGAAGTGCATAAATTTAAAAAAATGCACTCCAAAAATTGCCTAAAATTACACTAAATACAAAAAAAATGCACTCCCATTTGGTTATACATCATGTTCTCAACTTAGATGTTCTAAACAAATTTGGGAGTACACAAAATATAAAAAAAAAAAACACTCCCATTCGGTTATACATCATGTTCTCAACTAATAAGAAGTGGAGTAAAAAAGACGAAAGTGCAGAAAATTAAAAAAAATACACTCCAAAATTGGCCTAGTAGTGCAGAAAATTAAAAAAAAAACTGCACTCCAAAATATGTCGAAGTCTGAAACGCGTGTCGGAAGTCACGAAAAAATGAATGTAAGGACAACTTAGACTTTTTAACCATATTTTTGTGCCTTAGAGTCAAAATAAAATTACTTTGTACCTTAGAGTCATTTGTGGAGTGACTTTGTACCTTATAGTTACTCTCCCTTTTTATAAAACATTTTTTTTAAATGACCATTCTATGTATTAGTCTTAACATCCTAGCTACATGGACATCTAGGTGTCAACTCCGACAACCACATTATGTTGCTAGGAAATTGAAAAAAACTTCGAATTATAAAAAATAAAAAGATGGTGTTCATGAAAATAAAATATTGTAATTGATAATAACCCTAAAGTTATAATTTTTTTTTCAATTATCCCAATAAAAAGGGAGAATTTAAATTAATTATTAAGCAAAGTTACAAAACAAAATAATAAAAGATTGAACGAAATTGAATAAATTAAATATGCGAGGAGTAAAAGAATTAAAAATAGCTATTAAGTAAATTTACAAAATAAAACAAATAAAAGAAGGGACAAAAAAAATTATACAAAATAAGTAGGGACCAAATTATATAAAATAAAAGTTGGCAAGGGTAAAATGGTCCGAAAATGATTCCACATCCCTTGCCACATTTAATATTAATAATATAGTATAGATCCAATTAACCCAACAAAAATGAGAATTTAAGTTAGTTATTAAGTAAAGTTACAAAATAAAATAAATAAAAGATTGAATTTTTAAACACATCTTTTAGACATTTTTTAAAAAAAAAAATTCCATGAAAGACCATTCTATGTATTAGTCTAAACATCCTTGCTACATGGACATCTATGTGTCAACTCCGACAACCGCATTATTTAATTGTTGCTAGAAAATTGACAAAATTTCGAATTATAAAAAAAATAAAAAGGCGGTTTTAAAAAAAAATGTTGTAATTACTAATAACCCTAAAGATGATAAATTTTTTTTAATTAACCCAATAAAAAAGGAGAATTTAAACTAATTATTAAATAAAGTTACAAATAAAATAAATAAAAGATTGAACGAAATTGAATAAATTAAATATTTGAGGAGTAAAGTAAATTTACAAAATAAAATAAATAAAAGATGGGTCAAATTTAAAAAATAAAAGTTGGTAAGGGTAAAAGGGTTTGAAAATGATTCCCCATCTCTTACCACTTTTTAATATAGTAATTAACCCAATAAAAAATGAGAATTTAAATTAATTATTAAATAAAGTTACAAAATAAAATAAATAAAAAATTGAACGAAATTGAATAAATTAAATATGTGAGGAGTAAAGTAAATTTACAAAATAAAATAAATAAAAGATGGGTCAAAATTAAAAAAATAAAAGTTGGTAAGGGCAAAAGGGTCTGAAAATGATTCCCCATCCCTTACCACTTTTTAATTTAATATAGTATATAAGTATATACATATATAAATATATAGATATAGATATAGATATAGATGATTAGAAGTTCTCACGTGTTTGAGTATTAAAATTTAATATATGATAAATTATGATAAAAACCTAAATAAAATTTGTGTAGACATTGATTTATGTTTTTTTTATTAGTACGTGAATTTTATGAAATAATATACATATGAGTTTCTCACACTTATAAAATTAAGTACATAAATTTTTAATTAAACACTAAACTTAATACTAAAATTGTAAAGTGATATTAAATTTAATAAAATTATAAAATAAAATAAAACATTCCTAAAAGTTCAACTAATATAATCAAAACAATTGAAAAATATTTCAAAAACATTAAAATTCATATTTTAATTCTGATTTTATTTTATACATGCAAAATGTATATCAAATTAAAAATTGTAAAAAGACGATTAATTTGACACATAATACGTTTAACATATATTCATAATAAAAAAATTATCAAACTTAAAAAATTTGAATGAAAGTAAAATATAAAGAGTAAAAAGAAGAAATCTTACGATTAATATTACGTCACTCTCGTTGCACCCTTTCACCATAAAATAAGTTTTAGTACACTTGCTTAAATATGCATTCATAAATTTTTAACAAATCTTTTATGGGCAAAAACTTGTATACAATATTGCATATAAGTCATATGTGCAATTATAGGTTAATTGAGGTTTTTTTTTCAGAAACACAACGCAGCGGTCAATCGGGCAGACTTCTTCTTCCTTCGTTAAAAATGTACCGATTTCTTGATTTGATTTTCACAATCTTTTTTTTTTTTGAGTTCTTCCTTCTCCTCTCTTCTCATGTTCTTCTTTTTCTTTTTTCTCTTCCATATTCTTCTCAATTTCACAATCTGTAATTTTAGACTGGTGATTTTTTTTCGTTTGTACTGATTTTGTTCATATAGTAACACTCTTTTGCTCATAGAGTAACACTCTTTTGTTCATGTAGTAACACATCAAGTTGTTATGTAAATCTGTAATTTTGAATTTGAGAATTTCTTTTTCCGCTTTATTACGGGTTTGTTTATGCGTTTATCTTGATTTTTGTTCATGTAGTAACACTCTTTTCTTTATGATATTTTTTCGCATTTGTATTGGTTTTTGTTCATGTAGTAACACTCTTTTGCTCATAGGGTAACACTCTTTTGTTCATGTAGTAACACATCAAGTTGTTATGTAAATCTGTAATTTTGGACTGAGATTTTCTTTTCCGTTTGTTCTGGTTTTGTTTATGCGTTTATCTTGGTTTTTTTTTTCATGTAGTAACACTCTTTTTGCTTCTCATAGGGTAACACTCTTTTTGTTCATGTAGTAACACATCAAGTTGTTATGTAAACTGAACCCACCGCCACGCCCGCCCACCCCACCTTGCTTCATACCGACCCGACGACCGACAAAAAATTTAGGCAACTTTTGTCTTATTTATGTTGTATTGCACATAACACTAGTGTGCAATATTTCACACAAGACTTTCTCTCTTTTATGGGTGAGTCTCATGTCACCCCCTGGTGCACCTTGTACTCATAGCGTATTTTAGATCAGTACACCTTGTTATTCTAAAAAGTGCAACTTGTTATATTAAAAAGGGCAATTTATTTACATTGAACAATGCAACTAGTAATATGAAAAAATAGTTGCACGGTTCAGTGTAAATAAGTTGCACTTTTCAATATAATAAATTACACGATTCTAAAATGCACTATAAAATGTACGGTGCACCTGGATGCATACAACTTAATCACCTTTTATATATTTATGGATATAGAATATAGAAATTGTTTCTCCACAATAGCTTGATAATTCAATTTTTTTTTTTTACTCGGGCAAAGTTAGATGTTAGTTGTTAGTAGTTAGTAAATCAATCACCCAAATACTTCATGAAATCGTCAATCCACCTTATAACTCCCATAACTCCAAATTCATTCCCAGAGGGAATCGAACCTGGGTCTCCTACTCAGATGAGGAGTACCAAAAAATATCTTAAGCAAAGGCAGCAACCCGAATACCGATATGGTCCTGCAGTTTTCCAGAAAACTACCGTCTCGCGCCAAACACGAAGGGGTTCTTTGGTCCAACAATCAGTTCAACGTCGTGCCCTAATTTCTTACCCCCATCTCTCCTATACATCCTTTTTCATTCGAATATTCGATTCTAAACCTCAGGGTCTCCCTCATAGATTTTGGAGAAACCACTCCATTGATATTCTCATCTTTCAATTCACATTTGATTTGAGTTCGCATCTCTTGTCTGTTATCCGTTGTTGTTTTGTGTTTCTCCGGTAATTGTGTTCCTACGGTGAATTTCTTGCTTTTATTTGTTCTTGATTAAGAATGGGTGTTCCGGCGTTTTATCGGTGGTTGGCGGAGAAGTATCCGATGGTCGTCGTGGATGTGATTGAAGAAGAACCGGTAGAAATTGAAGGGATTAAGATTCCGGTGGATACGAGTAAGCCAAACCCTAACAGCATCGAATACGACAATTTGTATCTCGATATGAATGGAATTATTCATCCTTGCTTTCATCCTGAAGACCGAGTAAGTTAGATTTTTTTTTTAGCTGAAAACCCAGCACTATTGTTATTCATACTACTTGTAGTGCATGAACTAGTTTATGCTTCTGATTGACCAGTTGAAAATCTAGGGGGAGTTCAATTGGTACTAGTGTGAATTCCCCAATCGAAAGGTCTTCATATATTTTTATTGCAGCAAAACAATTACTAGATCTTTTATTATTGTTAAAACAAATTTTGGAATAGTTTCCGTAGTCAAAAATCTATATACATTCTCCAATGGCCGGGGAATTACTTCAATTCCATTATTCTTTTCTTAGTAGTTTTCTTTTGATTTTAAGATTGTCGAAAAGTTTTGCTAATTAGAAGATTTTTGCTTTAAAGGATTCGTATTGAGTTGGCAGAGTATATGTGCAGATGATGTGTGTATATTTATTATTTAATGAAATGGAGTATGGATATCTGGGCACAAAAATTTGATACTTTTTCATGCCAAATGAGCACCCCTCATCCATAATGAACTATGTAGTGTCACTATTAGTTGAGAGTAATAAATATGACTAATAAAGCTAGTATATGGCTTTTGTAATGTTTATACACTTAAGTACCCTGATAACTTATCTTGAATTAACACAACACTAGTTTATTGTCGATATTGTGGTATTGGATAAGGACACTAGTTTGTTGACAACTTATTGTGAATTAATGTTTGTCCGCATTATTTTCTGCGAGAAATCTGATGATAGACTTAATCTCTCATGCAGCCTTCTCCAATGACCTTTGATGAGGTGTTTCAATGCATATTTGACTATATAGATAGACTTTTTGTGATGGTCCGACCACGAAAGCTGCTTTACATGGCTATTGGTAGGTAAAAAGGTTAAAATGCTAGAATGGCAAACAAAAGTTGATATAGTTCACACTTATTTACTTTAAAACTGGTATTTATTGGTAGATGGTGTGGCGCCAAGGGCTAAGATGAATCAACAGCGGTCTAGGCGTTTCAGAGCTGCTAAAGATGCAGCAGATGCGGTGTGTAACTAAATCCTCTTACTGATTAATTATGAAAATGTTAATTATGTTTTTTTCCATTTTAAAGTTCAATATTGGTTTGTACTCTGTAGGCAGATGAAGAGGAAAAACTACGGCAAGAGTTTGAACGAGAAGGCAGGAAGCTTCCTCCCAAAAAAGAATCACAACTTTTTGATTCTAATGTGATCACACCTGGAACACCATTTATGGCTGTTCTATCCGTTGCTTTGCAATACTACGTTCACCTAAGACTAAACAATGAGCCTGGGTGGAAAAATGTCAAGGTATTGTTGTCGTGGTTCACCCTCTTTTTTCCTTATTAAAATTATTTTTTAGTTAATTAATGGAATTTGCCTATAGCATTTCTAAATGTGCACTCCTACACTAATTTTTGCATATTACTCTGTTTCCATGAAGGTTATCCTTTCAGATGCAAATGTGCCTGGAGAAGGGGAACACAAAATCATGTCATACATTCGTCTTCAAAGGAATCTTCCTGGTTATGATCCAAATACCCGCCATTGTCTGTATGGGTTGGTATGTGTTGTTGCCTCCTGCAAAAGTGTAGTCATAATTTCCCATTCCTTCTGCGTTTTAACAATAGTTGACTGTTATCTGTTGCTGCATGGCAGGATGCTGATTTGATCATGCTTGCTTTGGCCACTCATGAAGTTCATTTTTCAATACTTAGGGAGGTATATCCCCTGTTCCTTGCCTCTTTGACATTACCTAAATTTTTTGTTTCTCTAGTTCTTTAAATCTTCTGATAAGATCTTCTGATAAAGGTAGTAGTCTTATGTTGGGAAGGGTGGCAATGTTGGGGGGGGGGGGTGGGGGGAGTAAAATATTGCTGTAAATAATGGGTTTACAAGATGAATCTGTAAAGTGTAAAGATTATTTATGTCCTGCTCTGGTTCTCCCTGACTTGAAGTTTATTCTTAATGATGGGTATTTCCTCCAATTGTGATTGCTAGGTTGTATTCATACCAGGACAACAAGATAAATGCTTTCTTTGTGGTCAAATGGGTCACATGGCTGCAGATTGCGAAGGGAAGGCAAAGAGAAAGGCAGGAGAATTTGATGAGAAAGGTGATGCCGCAATTGTGCCTAAAAAGCCTTACCAAGTGAGCAGATATATACATGAAATATCATTTTACATAGCCTTATGTGTATAAAATATAGTTCTTTCTTATGTTAACTTGTCTTTGTTTGTAGTTTGTGAACATTTGGACTCTTCGTGAATATCTGGAGTATGAGATGAGGCTTCCTAATCTCCCTTTTGAGATTGATTTTGAATGCATTGTTGATGATTTTATCTTCATGTGCTTCTTTGTCGGTAATGACTTCTTGCCGCATATGCCCACACTCGAGATTCGTGAGGTGTGTAAAGATGCCTTTAGTATACAATTATTTGGCACTTGTTTAGTTATTCATTTTGTTATTATTACTTTTTGGTTGCGAACTTGTTCTTGTAAGCATTCATACTCGACACTAGAACCCCGAAAGCTGAACTGTCATGAGCAATTGGTCAGAAATAAATGAGTGAAGAGTTCTTTCTTTAGTGCTTTCTCAATAAAACCATATTGACGGTATAATTTGAAGCCATAGTTGTCAACAGCGATGGGTTCACCCAAGGCGTGAAGGCCTCTAATCTCCCAAAGCATGAGGCGCAATAAAGCGGACGCTGGGCCAAACCTAGGTGCATAAAAGTATAAATTCCTAATATGCCTATAATGCACATAAAAATATGTGCAAGGATATGAACAAGCAAAAAATAATAGAGAAACATTGTCAACATGTATAAGGTAGCATAACAAAACATTGATTTTCGTTATATCTTATAACCGAAGTGGTAGATACTTGATAAAAACAACTGGACAGATGGAGGAGGAGGATAGCAAGTGCCTTTGAAAACTATAAATGAAGCTTTGACAACTGATGTAATGGTGGGTTTATAATGTCTAGGATAAATGAATTAATGCAGAACTTTTGGGTAAAACCTGGCTTAGTGATGGTAAAAGTGTTTTGTGAAATTAGTATATGATATAGATAATTTATTTGGTGGAAACTGAAGAACTTAAATCGTGAGTTTGTTAATGGCATTTGATGTTGAGATATTCTTTGTTGTGGTTAGCCTATACAGGTATTTGCATTTTCCATTAATAAATACTAATTGATGAATGATCAGGCAACATTATTAGTATGTTATTCGTGAACTATGTTGTATCGTGTCTGTTCTACTATGTGTGTTTTGCACTTAAGTTTGCCTACCGTAATTAGTTCAAGTTGGAGTGGACATTGTGCTTCACCTGTATCTTCTGAAGAATATTGTGATCCAAGTACTCCATATCTGGATTTTTATTCTCCTTGGTTGAGAACTTACGAGTATCATAGTGCATTTTGGCTTTTAATATACTTATTTTCTTTTGTACATAGGGTGCAATAAACTTGCTCATGGCTGTTTATAAAAAGGAGTTAAGGGCTATGGGTGGATATTTGACTGATGGGAGCAAGGTATGCATTATTTTGTCTGGGGAATTATGTTTTGATTCTATGAGCACTTTATTTGACTTGTTTCATATATATTCCATCTTTCCTTAATTTTTCAGCCAAACCTAAGCAGTGTGGAGCACTTTATTCAAGCTGTTGGAGCATTTGAAGATAAAATATTTCAGAAAAGGGCCAGACTGAATCAGGTTTGGACACTTGGTTTATTTCTTGTTGATTGCGGGTTCTCCTTGTAGTGAAAAATTGTGCAAATACTATGTTCCATGTTCCCTTGTGAATTTTCCCTTTGTTAAAATTTGAATATCATGTGCTGGCATTGTATGTTCTTGTCATCTGATATCCACTAATCAAGCCAGCTCAAATGGGATTCCCTGCTATTTTGATAATTAAATTATTAAGATGGTAATTGCAAGTGAGTTCTTGACGAGCATGAGAAAACCAATTTGATGGTGACCGGTGCTTTTGTTAGACAGCAACAAGTGCTCATCTGTTACTTTTTCATGGTACAATGTTGGTGCACATTGTTGATAATTTGAATTCAGGCATGTGGAAGTGGGAACATATAATGATATCCATCATCTACCAAATTAGCTGCATCTGTTGAATCCTATCTGCGCTTATTAATCATTTCCATATAGGATCTAAGCATTTTGCTTACCATCTGGTATTCACCTAAACCCCCCATCCCCCTACCCTAAACACACCCCCCAAAAAAAAAGAAAAAAAAAAAAAAAAAAAAGGAGAGGTGGGATGGAGGGAATTGTGAGTTAAAGCTCTTGTTATTTATTTAAATACATTGATTTAGCATGTTAACATAAACCCTATGCACATTGTTTATCTTGATATATGTTGACTTTTTTTATCTACTAATCTATGCAGAGACAAGCTGAAAGAATTAAGCGCGAAAAGTTTCAACCTAAAAGAGGAGATGATTGTGAGCCAGTAAACAAGCCTGAATCTCTTGTTCCAGTTGCTCGATTCCATGGTTCACGCCTTGCTTCTGGTCATCAGTCTTCACCGTTTCAACAGAATGGCACTAGACATGATCAGCTTGGCCAAGCTACCTCAAGTTTGTCTAATCTTGATATTAAACGCAAACAATCTAAGACTATGGAGGATAAGAAAACCTATGAAAGGGCCCAAAAAGTTGCACGGGTGGATCTTGGAGCCAATATAGGTGCCGCTATTGTTGAAGCTGAGAGCAGTCTAGAAGTTGAAGTATGTTTTCCTGCTTTGGAGATTAAGTAGTTTGTTGTAATTTCCATAGCACAGAGTTAACTTTTACCTTTTTAATGCATTTAATATGAGTTCTGTGAATAGATGCTCAAGTGTTCATACCTTGGATTGTCCTTTGTGTTGTCATCTTAGGATTTGTTTATCATACAGGATATATCTACACTTGGTTAACTAAGTTCATATGTATTTTGTCATTCAGATTCTGGAGAACAAAGAAGATTTGAAATCAAAGCTTAAGGAGTCACTTCGCCAAAAGAACGATGTTTTCAATTCGGACAATCCAGAGGAAGACAAGGTTTGAGCATTAAGCTGAACAAGCTTTTTCTTATTCATGTTACTTAAAATTTACAACGCGGTTTTGTCTCGTGAATGAGAAGCATGGAATACACATCTATTATTTTTTCTCTTTTTAGGTAGAAACGAGACCCTTTTGAAAAAGAACTTTTGAACTTTCAAGTTATTTATAAATGATAACTCCAGTCCATCTATTTATATAACCTCTGAAACTATTTTATTTTAATTGCTCCCTTAGCATGGGATATGCATTTCGTTTTGCCTTCCCTGAATTTATGTGTCATTTACTCTGGTATGTTATTTGCTGTCTTGACTGAATCGGCTGATCTTAAGATGATAATATTGTTTAGTCTACTTACTCAATCTCTGTTTCTCTTTCATATATTTCCTTTCTCTGCTCAACTTAACCTCAAAAGTATCACTCAATTTAGCACTTCAAAGAAATACATCAGTCATTAAATTGCTGGAGAATTGTAGATTTCTTTTTTGGGTTGTTGATGTTTATGTTAGATATCTAACCACTGATGTGATGTGTCTGCAAATGTCCCTTGTTATAAGGAACACTTTCTGATTTTGAGTATGTTAGTCGCCTTGCTACCATGTTTGGTTCTGTCAAGTGATTTGTGGATATGTTTTTTAAGGTCAAATTGGGAGAAACAGGATGGAAAGAGAGGTATTATGAAGAAAAGTTTTATGCAAAAACACCTGAAGAACGTGATGCAGTACGAAGAGATGTAGTAAGTTGTTCGACATGACACTGTTGTTTGAAAGAAATCTTGTAAATGAGTAATAGGTTCCATTTTCAGAACAGTTAAGGTTTTAGAAGTTATGAGAAGATGGATTTTAAAGTAAATATAGAGAATGCTATATCTGCATCTTTGGTTATATTTATCTATGGTAATAAGCACTCTGGCTATACCTAATTCTTTGCAGGTTCTGAAATACACAGAAGGTTTATGTTGGGTTATGCACTACTACTATGAAGGGGTCTGCTCCTGGCAATGGAAAGTTTCTGTTCTTTATTTATTTATTCTCGCTAAAGAGAAGAGTAAAGGTTATGTTTTGTTTGATTCTTGCCCACTGGCGTTTCTTGTTAGTTCATGCTACCTCGTGATACAAAACAATCATTTAGCTGTTAAACCATCTTGCAATTTTCCCAAATTCCAAATTTTTTCTACTTTCATAGCTCCTAAATGTATGCATTTTCTGATCAACATGACAACATCAACATGCAAATTTTGTTCTTGATGTGTAACTGTTACCTGTTAATTTGGTCTCAAATGCGCGTGATGATGTTCAATCTCCCCCTTTTGCTTTAGATTCTTTGTCTAACGGGATAACATGCTCTTTCAGGTTTTATCCATACCATTACGCACCATTTGCTTCAGACCTTAAGGATCTTGGACAGTTAAATATAAGCTTTGAATTGGGAACTCCATTTAAGCCGTTTAATCAATTGCTTGGGGTTTTTCCTGCTGCAAGGTTGAATTAATTTTCTTGTGTGCCTTGCAAACTTTTGTCGTTTGGTGTTCTAACTGAGTTTTCTGCAGTGCTCATGCTTTGCCAGAGCAGTACAGGAAATTAATGACTGATCCAAGCTCACCAATAATTGATTTTTATCCTACTGGTATGCTTAAATTATTTTTATCTGATAATAATTTGTTTTTATTATAAATATGAAGAAGACAATGCCCTTATCTTTCTTGTTTCCGTCTTGCTAATCAGACTTTGAAGTGGACATGAATGGAAAGCGGTTTTCTTGGCAGGTATGCACTATTTAAGTTTCTGACAGTTGTTCTTTAGACATAAACACCATAGCTTCAGAATTTGTAATCAAATGCTCTTGTTTCTTATTGACCCTAGGGTATTGCAAAATTACCTTTCATTGATGAAAGCCTTCTACTCACAGAGGTGGCAAAAATTGAGCATACTCTTACGGTATAGTAATCGCTTCTTCTTGATTATACTGTGATTTGTTTTGTAGAAATATTCTGTCAATTATCTAGATTAACACCGCGCAGGAAGAAGAAGCTCGAAGAAACAGCAAGATGTCAGACATGCTTTTTGTGGCAGTATCTCACACCCTATCTCCATACATATTTTCTCTTGATGATCGCTGTAAGCATATGACAGACAAAGATAAAGTTCAGGTTAAGGAGCAGCTTGATCCACAGGCCAGGTTTTTCCCCATAAAGCTTTATTTTAATTTGAATGCACCACTTTTAAGATATGTTGTATGATGGTAGGTGTAATTGTGAGTTCTTTCTCCTTTTCTTATGTTTGTGTATGTGTTCATATAGAGCTGATCTATAAATTAGTTGTTGCAAACATTGGTGAAACACTGACTTCTTCCTAATCAAGTAATACGTTGAAAATCTTTGTCCTGAGTTTAATTTCGTCTGCCTGCAGTGGTGGAATGAATGGGTATATCTCCCTCTGTTCTGGGGATCCTTGCCCTCCCGTCTTCAGATCACCTATTTCAGGAATGGAAGATATTATGAACAATCAAGTCATGTAAGCTCCGGAAAGAGTATGAGGTTCATCACTTCATCCATTTAATTTCTTGTCATCACTCTTCTTGACCTTCATATTCTCTTTTGTATTCAGATGTGCAATATATAGACTCCCAGATGTGCATAAACATATCGCTCGACCTCCCCCAGGTGTTATTTTCCCAAAGAAGGTAAAAAATTTAAGTCAAATCTGGTATTTCTTGCTCTTGAGTTTTGGTTTTGGATAATTTGGAGTATGGGGTGCCTGCTTGCAAGAGGCATACTTACCGTTTGTTGTGGTGCAGACTATTTTTCTTTTCTTTTTCTACAAAAAAATAAATGAGTAGCCAACTTTTATGCATTTTGGATGTTATGAAATGAATGACTAGCCTAATTGAGCATCAGCCTAATTAGTGCGAGTCTTATGACATGTTGTTTCATCTGAAATAATTCATGATGGATTATGGGGGCTGATCTCTTAATAGGAACACATAATGGATTTGGTATTAAAATGCATCTGCTTATTTAGGGATGCACTGTTTTTTTGAAGATATATCTTCTTTTTTATGTTACTTTGTCCCCTGCCAGCACGAACTCCAAAGTCATTGTTTTGTAGCAATCATCCTCACAATCACTACATTTGCATGGTAGATGTATTGATTGTATGTTCAGTTTACTAGGCTTTTGTGCAATAAAAATGAGAGCCGGTGGAAGCCTTTACTGGATTTAGCTTCTTTGTCAAGGCTTTTCCCAATTCCTTTTACCAGAGTTTAACTGTGGTTTTCTGGGGATGATATAGTGATTATGGTTTTCATGTGAATCAGTCTGAGTGATTTGAGATCTCAAAGCGCCTTCATTTTGTGGCATGAAAATGCAAGGATCCTTGGGACCTTTACCCTAATTGGAGATCCCTACGTGCACTATGAAACTTGTTTTCTTTACTTGATAAACCGTGTTTGCAATTTGGGATGCACGTTTTCATGGCAATGGACTAGCTGGAAAACATAGCAGTGGTCTGTATAGTATGTATGATCTGTCATTAGTTCAACACACCAAGGTTAATACCTGTGGTAAAAGTAAATGCATGGGTAATAATAATACATGAAAATTGTGAACGTGTTGTAAAAATGGTCAAGTAAAATTTATGTGGATTTTTTTTTTGTGTGGTTTGGCATTTGGTAAATATATGCTTTATTTTTCATTCTCTTCATTTTGTTTCTCTTTGCTGTGGCCATAATTTGAACCTTGCCCGAAACCCAACATTTCCTCTTTGGTGGGTGGGGTTAAGGTGGCCTACTGCACTTTCCTGATTTGTTGTCTGATGCTTTGCTATTTTTACATGTAGACTGTGACAACTGGCGATCTAAAACCAGAGCCTGGACTTTGGCACGAGGATAATGGAAGGCGGCCATTTGACCATGGAAGGTATCTTGTTTAATGTTGATGTCGAATTACTCTATTGCTTTTCAATATCTGGATAATTCATCAAGGGATAGCTTTCAATTAACAATCTTTAACAGAAATTACAATGCGAATGGAGCATTCAACAGAAATAATCAGAATACAAATGGAGCATTCAACAAAAATAATCACAATATAAATGGAGCAATATCTGGGCAACAGCTTGGCGAGGCTGCACACCGTCTCGTTGTTAATAGTCTACAAATAAGTAGAGACAATAATCATCCTCCCCATGCCGTTGGATACAGACACCAGCCTTATGCATACCCACATGGAGAACCTCCTTTGCCCCAACCAAGTTCAGTATATTCTCACCATACACCTCCCCACAGACAACCATACCCTCCTCCACAATCCCATCATAATCGATTCCAAAATCCTCGTAACGAGTCTTATGATAGACCTGCACCTCATTATAGTGAAAATTCGAGACATGGATACTATCCCCATGCTCAAGGACTCCCACAACATGGTGGGCCCGGTTACCACCGCCCATATCCACCCCCTGCTGGGAGGGGTCAAGCTTCAATTCGTCAAGATGCTTATCCTCAACAGCCACATGGATATAATAATAATATCATAGAAGGTGAAAGGGCTTACAAAGGTGCTCACTGTGTGCCCCCAGTTAATCCGAATATGGGTCGAACTAATCCTAATACGGGCAGAGGGTACAACCAATCTCGCCAAACAGGTAATCAGTTCTCAGCTTTGGGTAGGGGAGGAGGCAGAAGGCCATCTCAGTCCCATTATCAGAGATAGAGGTGGTATTTTCTTCCCTAACCTAGCTTGTGGGACCCATGTACTAGGGCTAGCTATAGAAACCTTATTGATAATTTATCTCGATTAGGTTGGACGACGTGAATTACAATAGGGACAGGTTTCATCGGAGAGGTGGCTACAAGATAGAGTTGGCCGTCATTTTTCTCGTCGTTTTTTAATTTTTGTGATTTTCTTTGCTTGTATTGTACAATATATATTGTTTTTACAAATTTTTTATTTCTTTGTTCCATTGATATATACTGAGTTAACGTTTTCCTATGTTGGGATTTTTGTAGCTGGTGGTTTGTAATTGTAAGGTTGGAGAAGAGAGGAAGTTTTGTGGATTATTTTAGTGTTGTGACCTTTAAACATAATAACAGCAGCATTATTTTATGTTCTTTTATGATTTAGTCTTACTGATATCTGAATTTCCTAATCTGAACTCCAATAAATCTGGTTCCTTTTGCCTAGGTTTGATTTTGTACCCAAATGGTTTAGGGTATGTTTGTTTCGGGACTCACCCGGATGGACTTAGAACTTTGCGATTTAAGTTACATACTAGTTGGGGATTTTAATATTCAGCTTTTAAATTCACTCCTATAAAATATATTTATATACATATTTTCACAAAATTCAATACAATCATATCATCACTTTTTTTCCACTCACTTGTTTTCTGTCCTATTTTTCTCTCATTCAATACAATATAATAATACTACATTAATCACTATTTTATATTGATTTGACATAAAGCAAAAATCTCACCCTACCAAAAAATTTCAAAATAAACACATACTTTTACTATTCATCAGGATTTTTAAATTCATAAGATATCGAAGTCATAACTTTTCCCCCCGCACACCTAAATCCCGAAACAAACATACCCTTAGGGAAAAGTAACAGGTTATATGAGTCACGCTGACTTGGGTTAGGAAAAGTAAATGAGATAATGACAATGAATATTATTGAGGATTCAATTACTTGGGGTTATTTGATTATATTGTTATTATTTGGTTAAAACATCAATAACGAATATCATGTGAGTTGAGTTGAGTGAGTGTGAATAATCAATTGTTTATTTTTATTTCCATTACTTGTGTATTAAAATTATTAAGCAACATCAATAGAAGTGATTTTTATTATTTACTTTCATTACCCCAACCAAGTGTACTCTAAGTACTTCCTCTGTTCTGTCTTTAGATTGTTTAGTCAGTGTTTGTCTCGTATTTTAGCAAGCGAGTTGTTTATTAATATTTATAACGAAAAAGAAAATTTTAAGGTGGGATATGATAGTCTTATCCTTTATCTATTCTACACATTTTTAAAAGTTATTTTATCATTTCATTTCATATACTAATAATTTTTTTTTTGTTAAAATATGAATCAAACAATATCAGATCAATTTAAAACAGGAAAAATGGAGAATTAAATTTTTAGTCACCAATTTTCCAGTGGTTTATTCCTGAATGATATTCATCATCGTTACTATTCATCGCTCGTATCAAGTGAGTCCTTTATACTAATATTCACTCTATATGTACGAACACATTGAATGGTACTGATATATCTACTGGCGAGTTTCTTAAGAAGCTATATTAATTGATGTCACAAGTCAATTCAAAATTATTCATATCATCAAGATCCTGTCTAAATAAAAAAAAAAAAAAAAAGTCTTTTTAATAAAAATGTATATCTATGTATTTTTCAGAGAAAATACCTCTAAGTATAAAATTTAATGTCATGTGGCTTTAAATACACAAATTTTGGACAGTAACTGTAAGTTGAAAAATAAGATTATTTTACCCCAGAGTCCATTTTTATTACAATTTTGCCATGGGCCCACACCTATCAGCCCATATCCACCTTTCACAACACACATCACTCATTTCTATCTCTATCTCGGTATTATGAAACGGAAATCAGATACACCACCACCAACTTCTCTCCTTCTCTCCTCTCTAATCTCCCCACTCTCTCTCTAAAATTCCGCTTCTCTCTCTAGAATATTTTGACGGTGGTAGTGATGGGAGTGGCGCCCCTCTCTCTTGAATATTCCGACGGTGGTAGAGACGGGGGTGGTCCTCTCTCTCGGATATGTTTGAAGCGGCGGGTTGGCGTTGTTGGTGGATTTGGCGGTGGTCGGATATGATATAGCGGCGACGAATCTGTACGACGCGGTGGATGGGCGGCTCTATAAAGAGAGACGGAGATCCGTTGTCCGGATCCACAAACGGGTTGGATGAGCTCATGGGTTGCTAGGCTTGGAAAGGCAGCAATGTGAGTTTTGCTTTACTAGTTTTTATTTTGAAGTTGATTTGTGAGTTTTTAGTTTGGTAGAGTGAACCTTGATTTTTTTAAGTTTATTTTAGTGTTTGAAAGAATATGCTTGATTTTCGTAAGTTCATTGTTTTCCTTAAATTGATTGGATCTAGGGTTAAATTGTTGTTAGATTCTCTCTGGTGGAACACTAGTTGATTGTATTTTTACTTGATGATTTGAGTTTTCGTACGAAACAGAAAAAAAAAAAAAAAAAATTTTGGGTTGAGTTTTGGTGTTAATTTTGTTGTCCTACAATTATCCGAGTGCATTTCCCCTTTTTCTTTTACCTTTTGATTGGTTAGTTTTGGTGGTGGATCTGGTTAGTTTTATATAAGCATGATTTTTAAATTAACAGTGTTTGATTTATTGTTTATTTGTGATTATAATTTCTGTAATTTTTTGTAAATCTGGACAATTTTCTGTAAATCTGTTGATTACTCCATCCGTCCCAAGATTACTTGAATCACTAACCTTTTTGCTTGTTTTTAAATTGTTTTTAATTTTAGCGAATTTGTTTATTAAGATTTAAAATAATAAAATAATTTTTTTAAGGTGGGGATCTATCATCTTACCCGAAAATTCTATCATATCATCCTCTATACTAATTTTTAAAATTACTTTATCATTTCGTATACTAATAAAAAACTCGCTCGCTAAAACACGAACGAAACAATAACTGTTCAAGTCAGCCTGAGACGGAGGGAGTATAATTTTTGCATATTTTAAGAAAAAATTCTTGTATTTAATGATGATTCTAATTTTTATAATTATTTTTGCAGATTTTTGTAGACATGATGAAGAAGACAATCTTTGATGTTCAGTAATTTTTTATTTTTTTTTAATTTATATAATTTTTGCAAATACATACTCCTTCTGTCTCAAAGAAACGTGCACGTTTACTGTTTTCACGTATTTTTGTGAGCGAGTTTTTTATTAGTATTTGAAATGATAAAATAATTTTTAAAGATACATGCGATAGATGATAGGTAGATCTATATTATTTCTCTTTAAAAATCACTTTATCATTTGAAATACTAATAAATAACTTCCTCATAAAAACTCGATAATAAAATAGGTGTGGACGCTTTTATGAGATGAAGATAGTATAATTTTATTATATGTCCAATTTTTAGATGTGAATTTATAATTTACGTATACACTTTTGTAAAAAAACAAGGGCCGAAAAAATTAATTAATAGGCATGATGAAAAAAATTAATGCATTTATGGCTGAAAAATTTGTAGGCATGATGAAAAAAATTAATGCATTTATGGGCCGAAAAATTTGTTAATGCACTTTTGGGGCCAAAAAAATTAATGCACTTCTGGGTTTGTTCCCAACTACAATTTTGAAAAAATTAATTAATATTCACTTTTGGGCTTGACCTAAAATATAATTTTGAAAAAAAAAGCACTATGAAATTGGCCCAGCAGTACAGAAATTAAAAAAAATTATTATTTAAAAATTAATTAATATGTACTTTTGGGAATGGTTCAAAATACAATTTTAAAAAAATGCACTAGAAACTTGGTTCAGAGGTGTAGAATTTAAAAGAATTTATTTTTTAAAAATTAATTAATATGAACTTTTGGGTCAGGTCCAAAATATAATTTTTTAAAAAAACTTACTCCAAATTTTGCCCAAAAGTGCAGAAATTAAAGAATTTATATTCTAAAAATCAATTAATATGCATTTTTGAATATGATCCAAAATACAATTTAAAAAAAATGGACGGTCAAAAATATTTTTTTTTTTAAAGAATGCACTCAAAAATTGGTCAGCAAAATCTATCTTCTCAATTTAATCTTTAAAATATGTGATTTTTAGTTCAATAATTTCAAAATTTAGGTAAATAGATCCGCAATAAAAAAAAAGGAAATAAGAAAAATGGGGAAAAGTGGTCAAGAAATCCAAAATGAAAAATGGGGAAAACGAATGGATGATGGTGACGTGTTGTGCAGGCAGATTGGGTGAAGGGTGGGAACCATAGGAAACTAATTATGGCTGGGGAGTGGGGACCGCAAGAAAAGGGGAAAAATGGGTTTGAAGGATAATATAGATTTTTTGGCCATTTTTTTTACCTTAAAGTCACAATAATTTTTTTTATAGCTTAGAGTAACAAGGGAGTTGAGTTTGTACCTTAGAGCATTGATAACTTCGTTTTATACATGCATCCTTTGGGGAAGAATCAGTTTTAGTTATTGGGAAAGTTATGGCTGTTCTTGTACCTCCTTTCATTACAAGCTTTCTCGTTCTCTCGGAAAACCTGATTGTTTTGTGGAAAATCAAGTTTATTTCATTTTTTTTTGGATTTGGATTTAGTTTTCAAGAACTTTGTTTTCTTTTTTGGGCTTTTCTATGGTTAGAAAAGACTTTGCCTTCTTGACGTTAGATGCTCAATAAAAACTTATCACATCATTAAATTTCGCATGGACAATACTGTTTCGCCATAAAATTAAATAATTAATTTTTTTTATAAAAATGATAAAATTATTAAAATATTCTTATAACATTTTTTCAATAAAAAATTCATAAATTTAAAAATTTTAGTCAACGATTCTGAACTTGACACATGCGCGACCCTCCCTAACCCCTCAACGATCCGAAAGGTCCGGGTCCTAGGCTGGGTTTGGGTCTCACGTAAGGATCGAGGTGGGGTTCTCACGGTCCAGTCCGGACTAGGTCCGTTCTGGGTTTAGAGTCCGATCCCGTCCCGTCCAGAGTCGGGAGTAGGGTCGGATTTGGGTCTGGATCCAAGTCTAACTTTGGGTCCTGGTTAGGTCGGGTCCATATTCGGGGTCAGAGTCGGATCTAGGTCTGGGTTTGGGTCCTAGTTAGGGCGGGTGCGGGTCCGGATCTAGGTGCGGGTTCGGATCTAGGTTCGGGTCCAGGTCGAATTTGGGCCTGGGTCCGGTGCGGTTTGATTAGAGCAATCAAAATGGGCGGCCCATTATCATACTTAATAAACGGATTGGGCCAAGCATTTTAAGCCTGCTTAGAAGTGGGCCTTTGGTCCTAAAACCCGTTTGGTCCGCGGGTTTTGGGGTGGCGGGGCGGGGTGAGTTTTGGCGGGCTTTTAAAAAAAATATAAAATTAATAATATTTAATATATAATAATAATATTAAGTAATTAATAATAATATGTAAACTAGGGCACACATGTAATTTTGAATTCATTATCTTGTTTTCCCTCTATGAAAACTGAAGCTGGTTGTTTTTCTTCACATTGCTCTCACAGTTGAGCCTGCGCCGTCTCGTCTCTAGTAACTAGGTAAGTAGTAATTTGTTGATCACCATTAGTAAATTTTGTGCTTCAAATTGCTGATTAAAATCCTATCATATCTATGCGAGTAATTCTGAGTTTGCGATTAGTTCTGAGTATATGATTGGGTAATTCTGATTTTTCTTTTTTCCTAATTCCGACTCTATAGTATTGCTGTCATATTATATGACCTAAAACTACAATAATGAAATAAAATACAGAACTATAGACTACTGGAGACAATGCTATATATAGAAAAATGATCACTTCCTCAAAGTTCGTTTAGGCTAGGTGATGGTGAATTATAATCTTAATACAATTTAGGGTTATCATGTATAAATATATATTGATGTATCGTATGCAAGGGTGCAGAAATAGGTAGGCGCCAGACGGGACGTTTCTTGGCCTCCTAGAATTTTTTTTTTCAAGATATTAATTTTACTTTGAAATTTTCAACATGAAAAATAAAAAATCACAACAATTAACATAAAATCATAGTCATAAATTACAAAATAAGAACTCAAAAGTAGTGTTTTTAATTATAAAAAAAAAAATCGGCCGCCTAGGCGCGATTTGCTGCCCAGTTGCCTTGTCCGCACAGACCTCCTAGGCTGCCTAGGCCCGAAAACGCACAGAAATGTCAATTTTGTAAAAATCGCCGCGGCAGACCGACGCCTAGCGCCTAGGCTCGATTTCTACATCCATGATCGTATGTAGTATGATTATATACTTATATTAAGTGCAATGGCCTAGCTAATATGTAATTCATTTTCTGGCGTTGCTAGTTAATTGAGATTTGTATCCAATTAATTAGGCATGCCAGAAGAGGTATACACATGGCTTGGTTGTCTGGAGATAACACCCTTAATCTAACTAATCAAGTTAGCAACAAAATACACATATTAATTTAGTCAATTTCATATAATTAATAATTTCTATAATAAGGTTTCGACTTTTAAGTAGGTTGATGATTTGTTTCAAAAAACAACTTATACAAAAAAAAAAAATTAATTAATTGATATCTTTGCTGGCTATTTTTCCTATTTTGAAGTAAGTAAAGAGGTTGCAATTTAATGAACTTAGCCACTTTAATTTACTTGTTAAAACTTTTTTTCATTTTAATTGTTGCAATTAAATTATATTTCATTTGTATTGCAGATTAAAACTCATGGAATCTACAACACAACTAGATGAAATTACTTCAGATGGTAAGAATCCGGGTAAGAAGCCTAGGACATATTCTGATGTTTGGAACTTTTTTATTAAGAAAGTGGTTGATAATGTATACATTTATGAGTGTAAAGGATGCAAGAAAGTGTATAAGAGTGGGGGTAAAAGGAATGAAACTTCTTCTTTGAGACGTCATATTGAGTTTGCAAAAAGCTGAAATTTCATGATGTTGGGCAAATGTTTATTGATGAGGATGGGAAGCTAAAAAACCAGAAGATGAACCCTTTGATTGCACGTGAAATGCTAGCTGCTCCAATTATCAAGCATGATTTGCCTTTTTCACTTGTTGAATATGAAGGGATGAGATCTTTTCACAAGTATTTAAATCCAATGTTTTCTGGTGTTTCTAGAAATACTATTGTTTCTGATATTAACAAACCTTATTTGAAGGAAAAAACTAAACTTAAGCAAGTTTTGACTAATATTCTAAATAGAGTTTGTTTAACTTCAGATGTGTGGACTGCATGCAATGGTGAAGGTTATATTTGTTTGACTGCCCATTATGTTGATGAAAACTGGAAATTGAACAACAAGATTCTTAACTTTAATCTATTTCCTCCACCACATTGTGGACTCGATTTGACTGCAAAAATATTCAATTTTTTGACGGATTGAGGGATTGAAAAAAAAGTTCACTTTAACTTTGGACAATGCATCAAGTAATGATTCTATGTAGAATATTTTGAGGGATCAACTCATGGTGCATGATGGCTTGTTGTGTGCTGGTGAGTTTTTTCATATTCGTTGTGCTGCTCATATATTGAATCTTATTGTTCAAGATGGTATTAAACTCGCTGCTGGTTCATTGTTTAAGATTAGAGAATCTGTAAAGTATGTGAGGTTCAGAAAGTAGGATGAGAAAATTCGAAGAATGTGTGAAATTAATTGATAACATTGACACTAGTGTTGGTTTGAGATTGGATGTGCCTACTCATTGGAATTCAACATATTTGATGTTGGATAGTGTCATTAGGTACAAAAAGTTTTTTTTTTTTTTTACAAATCCATGATACGATTTATAAGTGGTGTCCTACAGCTGATGATTGGAAAAAAGTAGAAAAATTGTGTGAATTTCTTCAGCCATTTTATGAGACTACCAATTTGATTTCGGGTTCTACTTATCCTATTTCAAATGTGTACTTTATGCAAGTTTGGAAGATTGAATCTTTGTTGAAGGGCAACTTGGCAAATGAAGATAAGACGATAAGTGATATGTGTAAAAAAATGGTTCAGAAGTTTGATAAGTATTGGAGTGAGTATAGCACAGTGCTTTCATTTGGAGTTGTCTTTTACCCGTGAATGAAACTTCAAATGTTGGAACATGTCTATGCAAAGGTTGAGCCCGATCGTACAAAATGTCAAGAGAAATTGTTACGTGTGAAAAGCAAGTTGTATCAACTCTTTGAGGAGTACGTTAACTTGAACAAGTCAAGTTCTTCGATTCCATCTTCCACTTCTTCTCATGCACTTGCATCAAATCCAAGTGGCCGGAGTAAAGCAATGGGCAAGAGAATTTTTTTATGTGAGTATTATTTTTATCTATTTTTACTTGTATTCTTTAATTGATAGCATATTATTTGTGACAACATATTAATTTTAATGTAGGATTTTAAAGCTCTTGATAGTCAAACTATAGTAACTATGGGAAAGTCTCAATTGGATCTCTATTTGTAAGAGCCAAAATATGATTTTATACTCTATGAAAATTTAGATGTGTTGGAACATAAGAATCGATATCCCGAACTTTCATTAATGACATGTGATGTTTTGGCTATCCCATTAACTACTGTTGCATCAGAATCAACATTTTCAATTGGTGGTTGTGTGCTCACCAAGTATAGAAGTTCCATGCTTTCTGATAATTTTCATCAAGTGATTTGTACTCGTAATTGGCTGCATGGTTATGAATTGGGTGGTAAGTTGGACTATCTTATAGATATTTAAATTACATTATTTGCTTCATATTTAGGTTTATTTTTTGGCTTTATTATTCTTAATTTTCATATTTTGTACCTAGATGATGATTATGGAAGTGCAAGTGCAAGTACTAATCCAAATTTATCATGTGAGGGATCTAATGCTTTGGAGGACAAGGATGAGGACGAGACAGATGGAGGAAATGAAGATGATTTTGATGATGTAATGGTTGATGAACTTTAAGGCCCCTTTTGGTTTAGTGGAGGGGATTGATAAGGATGATGGGATTAGAGTTGGATTGCACTGTTTGTAGTCATGTGTTTGTTAAATAATGATGTGTTTGGTTTATAGGATGTCACCACAAATTACTATTGGGACAAAAGTAGTATTTGTGTTTGGTTTGATTGATAAATCATACAAATATGCAAATATGACTAAAATACCCCTGAATAAGAAATAAAAACATTGAAACACCTCCGACACGTTTCCATCGTCTTCCTCTTGTGCTCTGATCTGCATTGAACACCATTACCATCATCGTAGATCTTCCTCTGAATCTGAATCGAGCGAAATTGGAAGAAGCTAATACCCAAATCCCCATCCCCATTAGAAACATCGCAAATAAGAAACTAGCGAGAGAAATCTGAAGCCAATGTTTGAATCTAATTAAGCAATTCCAGGTTTGTGTTGAAAGTGTGATTACCAATTGGGCTTTACATAAGTAGATCATATTGTTCAATTTATTCCTCGGTCCATCGTTAACGTATGTAGTAAAAATTTTTTAGGTTTGGAACGCGAATTAGGTCTTGATAATGCATTTATTTTTCTGAGAATTTAGTAAATAAGGTAGCATTATTGTAGATTATTTTCACCCAAGGTTCCTTGATATGATCTGTTCTGAGCAATATTTTAATGCCCCTTGGCGATTTTTCGTTTATTAAAGTCTTTTTTTCTTCACATTTTGGGTAATTCGAATGCTCCAATGGTGTTTCTGTGTATATGCATAATATCAAATGTATAATCAAAATACTGTATTAACATTATCATATAAAGTTTGCTTTATTAATTTAAAATCAAGACCACTAGTTTAATCAAGTCTATGATATTCCAAATGGTTTTTCTGTGTCTATTGAACCTTATTTGTTAATACATTTTATTTGTCCAAACACTTGAATAGATAAGATAGGGCTTTTGATCAAATTTTCAAGTTGATTTTTTCTTGTTTTAATGAAACATGTATGAGGCTGTGGTATGGTTTTTCTTGCAGAATCAACATAAATCATGAACACAAGTCAAACAACTAACTCGAGTGGGGGTAGTAATGGATCGTCGCGGTACAGGTTTGTTGGAAATGATCCAAATATGCGTTGTCATTGTGGGTTTTATTTACATGTGCATACATCTAAAACAAGGCACAATCCGTAGGCCTTTTTATTTCATGTCCGATTAGAGGGGTAAGCTTCCTCTACCTATTCAATGTATTTGTCAAATTACGATCTTCTTACTATTTTGTATATGATTATCACTTTATATTCATGAAAGACATGTGATGGCACCATTGTGTTTTTTGTAGAAAGATAAGTGTGGTTTTTTTTGGCTTGATCCGGAATTGCCACCCGAAGTTGTAGAGGTAATCAATAGTTTATATGAACGAGTTGATTGTTACGAGCAACTGATATCTTCAACCAAGGTTAAAGAGGCCCAACTGAAGAATATAGTAAAAGTTCAGACGATTGTTATCTTGTTCTTGTTAGTTCAAGGGTATCCAGCTCCCCGACTATGTTCAAAGCTCTATCGGAAGATCAGAATTATTAGTTTTTAGTAGCATCACACTTTTTTAGTCCATCTTATGGTTGTAGTAATTGAAGATCTTCATTTCAGATGAAACATGTTGCTAATATGGAGATCATGTTTTAGGGTAGACTGCAACTGTTCTTATTATGGTGGAATTCCATGTTGTTATTATTTGCTAGTGTTATATTTATTGAGTGGTGATATGTTGGTCTTTTTTAACTCATTTATATCGAACTTGTGCAACAAATTAGATGTAGAACCCAATTACAAAAAGTAGTGTACAATGTCATGGTTCTTGTTTTTTTCTTCCTATGTTCTGATATGTAGCAGCTTTATCAATTGGGGAATCTTCCACTCTACCATCATTAAAGTGGTCGAATATGTTGATATTGTAACATGTGAGTTGATAGACTTTAGTATACAACTTTAATTCAGAATGAATAACATATATTTCAAACATTTCATAATTGAAAGAGAATCTAATGAGTAGTATCTTGAGCTCTAACAATGCATGAACATCCTCATAAATTATAATGTATGTCTTCATCTATAAATATATAGTTTCAGTTGGCTAACATATTTATAACACCAAAATGCTACCATGGAAAAACACCAAGTTGGCTCCACTAAAGCAAGAAGATTTCTTGTATGGTTTGGAGTGGGATGAGAAAGTAAACAACTTGTTTGTTGAAGTCCATTCAGATCAAGCATTGTTAGGTACTTTTAATCCCAACGATGGGGATAACTCTAATGCCATAAGTACCGCACAATATGTCGTAAACAAAAACTTAAACAAGAGTTTTGATATGAAGACTTGTTGGCGCCAAGCTAATAAGCTTAGGAAGAGACATCGTGTCTTTTCTTGGTTGCTCAACCTAGATGGGATTCTGTATGATGAGTCTACAAACAGTATCCATGCAAACACCACTCTTTGGCGTTCCATTGTTAAGGTATTCATTATTTTCTTAATAATTGCTAAAATATTCAGTCACATTATGTACTCTCATATATATGTACTTTAATACTTGATATTTTTTTGTTTGTTTGTCAATTAGCTTGATGTATTTGCAAATGCCTATGAGACATATGGGGATCTATGTTGGGAGTGGCTAAAGATTTTGTTCGGCACTCCACCATCCGTTGATCCACAGCCCATCCCCATTAGTGTCCATCAAGACATCATCAATATCCCATCTGACGAGGAGAACGAACTTCCCACTTTGTACAAGCAACCGATTGAAATCATTGATGTTGACTCAAGCGCCAAAACCACACATGGAACATCTTATTGGAATCAAGTTGCCCGATACAATGATGACTCTGACTCAGAAAACTCACCTTCCATTAAAACTGAGTGTAGCACCTCGAACGCCGGTAATCTGTACGGTACTCCAACAAAACCATTTACTTCCCCGCATGCAGGATGGTCTCCATGGAAGAATTGATTGCTTTGTCTCTGATGATAAAGTGATATTTCTTATGTTCTGTTTATTTCTATTTGTGTTTATTAGGAAGATGAGTATGGTATTTTAATTAGTAGGTATGTTTATTTTAATTTTACTTGTTTGTGTATCTAGTTCACTGTTAAAAGTATGGTCATGTGCTTAGGAAGTGTTGTGAGAATTTTCTCATTAAAACAACATTCCAATTTTCCCTCTAACATGTAAAAGGAACAACTATGTTATTTCAATGGCAAAAAGTGAACTATTATCTATTTTCTTCTGAATTTAATATAAAAATTATGTACATTACATGGTGCAAGGCAATTTAATGTAGAATGTAAAATATATGTCAAATATAAAACCATTGCACTCGCCATGACATCTATTCAATTAAAACTCTTGTATTACTTTATACTAATACACAAAACCATTAGTTCTATGCATAAGTACAACACAAGCTATGTAACACAACTATAGGTATTCTCATATATCTTACATTGCGTAACACCACTACTGCATAACTTTACTACTGCATAATCTATATTATAACACCAGTGCAGATATTAAGATATGGAACATGGATCACAATTTTTGCCACAATAAATTTAAATATGCATAATATTAAAACAATACCTAATAACATAATATTAATGGCATCTGGTAAGAGCACACCATATCCATAATGTTAGCAAAAAGGGCAAAATGGAGAGCAAAATCTAATCTCCATTGCCAATCAAAAGGTAGAACCCAAATTCAAATGGCCTATAGGTTCTAGTGTTTTCACAATCCATTTAAAATGTATTTCGACCGACAAGTAACCCATTCAAATACCACCAAATCCAGATTTTAGAATGATGTTTTTTACCATAACCGCCTTAGCCTCATTCGGCAAACTGAAATATAAGTCTAGTTCCTTCGAGTTGTTGCACAAATATTGTGCAACAAAAACTTTTCCCTCCACAGGTAGGAACCCCAACAAACCAAGACTGTCATACACCTGCCCCCTCTTTTGAGTGACATCAAATTCACTTCCAATACATTGTGCTAAATTCCCCATTGTCTCTGCAATATTGCCCATTGTCTCCATGAAAGTTTCATCAATTGCCTCAACTTTCTTTCGCTTCACACCTTTGCCCTCAACCTTAGTAGCAGAACTGCTCTCCCCGGGGGTGAACAAAGTGAAGCAACTTATGGGACTATCGGCGGCATTAGTTTCACTTGCACCTGCAAAGTTGAATCCAGTTGATTCAGCTGGTGCTGTAGACTTGCTGCTCAATACATCCTGAACAACATCTACAAATGCTTGGACATCACTTCCAGTTGCACAATCATTGCCAAATATTTCAACCCATTCGGTGTAGAATGGGAAAGACTTGTTTTTCAAGGTGCGGGCAATCGGATCAGTTTGCGTTCATTGAAGAATATATCCAATAAATTGTCAGTCCATCAATTACCTTACAAAGGCATATTTCAAAATTGATTTCAAAGACAACAAATGAGCAAACATGCTATTAATAGTAAAATTTATAACCTTTTCTAATGTAATTTCAAAAAGGATTTATTATACACGTATTACTCATAACTGAACAATACCTTGATGTAAGCATCCCATACTTCTGGACGTGTATCAATGTGATACGTCGTGCTATTCAGCCCAATTCCTGAATTGCTTAGCATGGATTTCAAGCTAGCATATTGCTTCTTTCACACACGAATCTTGGAGTTTATGTGAGGATCACCTTTCAAATCAGTCCCGGGGAATGCACTTGACATCATGTTCTCCAAGATACCTAGATATCCAGACTTAAAGCCATTATCACATTTGTAGCCTCTTGTCACCAGTTCCCTCAGAGCACTTACCAACTCTTTTTCCTCCACATATGTCCACACCCTACGACCAACATTTGTACCCCTCCTTCTAGTTCCTCTTTCCATGGTCTCCTACACTTCAATCGAAATTGAACAATACAAATATTGACATAAAAACAACTCCACACAATATTATACAAATGCACTCATGTAAATCAAGAAACAAATCAATCTTAATACTGAAATTTAGAGATAAATGAAGTATTCCAGAAAACAGTTTGTGCTGAAAATTCAAGAATGACATACATATATGTCCAGCTTCATGACAAAACAGATATTAAACACACAATATGCAAATGTTCAAAGTGGTGCAATTATGCAATACATACAATAAACATTACAACTTAACAATAAGGTAGACTCAATCATAATTAGCAAACATTTCCATGGCCAAGTTGTCCCTCCAGGCTGTCCATTCTGCAGAAGACTCTACTTGATCAATAAAACCTTCATCATTATCATGATCTTCATTAAATCCAGTGTAGTTTTCAGGAACCTCATCCTCCATAGGGTCTTCATCCATATTAGCACGGATGAAATTATGTAGAAGACAACATCCTAAAATAAAACGATGCACCTTGATAGGGTAGTAAGAATTATGATTAAGTATCTTCCATCTTGTCTTTAGAATTCCAAATGGTCGTTCAATGCAATTACGTGCCTTTGCATGCTTCAAATTGAAGTGTTCTTTATAATTTTGAGGTTGACGTGTGTTGTCTCATTCTTTCAAATGGTATCTAACTCCTCTATACGGAGCAAGAAAACCATTTCCATTTGTATAACCACCATCACACAAATAATAACAAAATATTTACTAAAATTAATTTAAGACTTAGTTGGTTATTAAAAGTGTTGTGTGTATGTTAAACTAACCAGTATTTAAACATATTAATTACCGTGTGGGACATTTATTCCATTAGTTCGCGTGACAGCATCACGCAAGATTCTACTATCTGCTGCGGAGCCCTCCCATCCAGACAAAACATATGTATAGTTCATATTTCGATCACAAACAGCCAATACATTGACAGACACATCTCCTTTACTGTTTCCATATCGGGGAATGTCAGCACGAGGAACTTGGACAGGTATATAAGTGCCGTCTAAAGCACCAAGACAACCCTAAATATAGAAAGAAAAGAAGACTAGTTCAATTACAGTGACCATTGCATAACCTAATAATTAAATAGTATCATGCCAAATGATTACCTTAAAATATTTCCATCGACTATCAGTGCTGTTTTCTGAGACAGGTTCAGGATTGACCAGAAGAACGGTATGCAACTTAAGAAGAGTGTTAAGAACTGAATTGAAGTGTTTACTGACTGTATAGCCTGAACGCCTAAAGGTATGTTTTATAATTCGATTTTTAGTGTGATGGGACAAAACTGTTAAAAAAATGGCAACTTGTTCACCGATTGTTACATGGCGCATAGGTGATAGTCCGCCTAGGTTTTATAAAAGGTAGCATAATCGGTTGAAGCAATCTATGTTCATTCGAAGGTGATTCTTACATGTTTCATCACTGAATCCAACCAAAAAATGAATGTTGTCTAATTGACGAGTGAGGTTTGCCTTAATGCTATAACGACTCCCACGGTTTCCGGTTCTCCTAGTCATTGTACGCATTCTCAGATAGGCGCATGTCATTAGAATAAAAAATACATTAACATCATTTAATAGTTCAGCAATTAGTCCAAAAGTCGCCAAAATCACAAACTCAACCTCAACCCCATCCTCCATTGTTCCAATGTTCCATTTACTGTTATCACGAATTCAAAGATTTAAATTAAAATTAGCATCGTAAACAGGGTTATTATGTGAGCAAGCATTTTAATTTAATTAAGTTATATCCACACTCAAAGCTCATAAGTTACAGTGTATAAAAGTTTATTGAATAAAATTTCGACATTAAGCAAATAAGTATCAGAAATAATCAATTACCGGAAGAATAAGCATAAATTACACAGGCAAAAAAAACATGAAACAAATGCAGGTAATGTCATATTCGAAATGACAATTAAGATGAACAACAAAAAATTTACCGTACTAGTCTCTAGCTCGTTGCTGGGTCGTTTAAACAAAACACCAAATCTAAAAAAACATACATAAATATGACCAGTGGTTAGTATATATATCATACAAAGAAATCAGCAGAATAATATATTTACTAAAAAATGTATTCGAAGAATGGAAGATGCAATTGAGTTCGTCTGCCCTTGTTTACAGCGCAGCTCTCGCCTTTCTCTTTCAGAAGCGTGGAAACACAATGTGCGTGCCCTAGCTCCATATATATACTTGGGCCTAGTTATGTTCTATAGGCCCACTAAGAAATTTGTTTTATTGCAGGAGCCCAAATATTATATGTTGGCCCACACTATTGATGTTGACGGTCTACAAGTTGACCGCCAAATATGATGAACAGTAAAGCGGGCATACTGATTTTATATTCAGCAAAATCTCCCTTTTTCAATATTATTGAAGCCGAAACTATACATATCGTTCCAATTGTAGCAGACTCGTCGTCTTCGGATGTCATCTTCCATGGATTCGAACAACCAAGCACAAAAAGGAAAGAGTATATCTGGTATTCTCTTTGTATGTTATTTGTATCAATTTCTTCAGTTGTAATTTTAATGGGTATGTATATGAAATCAAGGGTTTTATTGATGTATATAAGAATTAATATTAATTGGTTGGTATTACCAGTGTGTTTATTGATTGTGGTAGATTAAAAGTGTCAATACACGCATGCAAATATATGTATTGCAAATGGATTTGTAGAAAACTCAACTTGATTTCTCTGACTATAGATCTGTGCATTCTGAACACAGTTTGAAATGGGTTCTAGATTTGTATCATGGTTATGTTAGTTTTATAATAGATATACTAATTTATTTTATTTTGCTCATGTAATTGGTGTTGTAACAAATAGATATGTGTCTTACATGTTTCTGGTTCAGTTTTATTATATAAAATTAGTTTTTTTACTTATCCACATATGTAATGGACAAAGTACACCCAAAGGCATATTGGATAACCGATGCTATTCATTCTAAAGTTGCAATGGGCTGAAAAAAATCAGAAGAGGATGAACTTATAGATGGAATTCAGTTTATGAGGAATCAAGTTTGTGTTGATAATGCCTCTACCTTTGATAATTTGATAAAGGAAGTAGCAACGTATCTTACATTCACATTGAATGAGAAGGCAGATGAGGATATTATCAGAAGAGAACTAAGACATTTGACTGATGTGTATCGACACTTCAAAATATTTATTTTCTTGAAGCCAGGTGTATCATACAATGACTCAACAAATGAGGTAAATGTTGGTCCGAAGTATTGGAAAATGATTGAACTGGTACATTGGTAATCATTATCAGTCGTTCGTATACATATTATGCTTTAATGTACGTGACATCTTAGTAACATGTACGTCTTGTAGGAGAATGAGCTCGATGCCTATTTTAGAATGCATGGATTCCGGCCATGTTGTGATATTCTTGATAACGGTGAGATGGACCAGTTTTCTTCTTACATCGACGAGGATGTGCGCATGAATATACCACTTGGGATTAAACTGCCGAATTCAAATGTTTTCCATTATCTCAAGGTGAGTGTATTGGCAAGAAATGTTGTCTAATGTAGATTGTATTGGCAAGTAATGATGTTTAAACTAAAAACTGAGCATTACTGAATCTTATTTTATAAAATTTGCACAGAATCGGGCAGGATATCCACTTGTTAAAAAGTGTGATATTGCAAACATCCTGTACAAGAATAGTGCATGGACTATCTCAAATTATGACAAGTATTTCTTTACCAACGGCTGGAATCCCATTTGGGACGGTGAGTTTATATATAGGATTATGGCAGTTGTGAACGAACGAATGATTGAAGATGAACATTCTTATGAGCAAATGATATATACCTTGGCAATGGAATATGGTGAACTTGATGATCCACAAGTTTCCATTGAAGGTATACGTGAGAAGATTCGTTCAACTGCATATCTGTATAAGTTGTTCAAGAGATTTATCTTCAAGACTGTTGGTGTGGAGTTCAACTTTCATTTGTGTTATGGCAGGGTCAACAACGATTACTGGGAGAAGCCAGGAAATGTAATTTCATATATGGTTCGAACAAACATGATTACAGGATATTAAGCATATCATAATAATTGCATCTTTCGTGTAACAGGAACCACAATATATGTGGTTTTTCAGGACATCAGGATTTTCAATTTATCCAGAATGCTATCATGTATTTGAGGTGATGGAATTGGATACATTTTCGTATGGACTTATTGATGTTGACTGCATTGATCCTGATACTCCAAAAGGTGTTGAAGTTTCTGAAGAAGAGGATGTGTTCAAATCATACTATCAAGATGACTAGCATGTGGGAAAGCTAACCGTTGTAGTATAAAACTGATTAGTTTCCTAATATTTTGCATGTAATTATATTCTGGTTATAAGTAGAACTTGCTTGGTAACTTGGTGTTGAAGCTTGATACTTTGGTTGGCCGGTGGTTATTATGGTACTGTCTTTAATGTTTGTTCAGACCAAATGGATCTCGTAGTACTTGATAGTAGAAATGATCTCATCAAGCAATGTTTTATCACATGTTGTCACTTTAACACAAACTTGTTCATTTGCTTGGTTTATTGCTATATGGTTTTTTACATGATTAAACTCTACAGTTTGTACAGAATCCATGACAAATTTCACATCAATTTTATCTTGTGTTCAAACAAGCTTCCATTACCCATTCACATGTAATTAAACTTACTTTTTTGATACTAGATCTTAGCATATCAATCCATGTAGAATAACATAAACAACAAAGTTAATTCTGAATTTGCACAACATCATAATACCAATTAACTCACTTATATTCGAATATTAATTGAAAATGACATAACTTTCTAAACAGGAATATAATAAACATTACAGTAGAATGAGGTAGCATTAAAGTACATTAGTGACCATGATCTAAAATAAAAATTACAACAAATGTAGTCCGAAGATTACAACATAATAGCCGATGTACTAACAAAAATTCTCATGATGAGATAGAACTTCAAGTAGAGGTAGAGGTGTCACTGTCCTCATCGTAGAAGTTCAAAATGACAGGGTTCACAATATTTGGACGTCTGATAGGTGGGCGTTCCGAAAAGCTAGAGGAGACCTCGGGTGTAGGTGCATCAACCACGTTTGTTTCATCATTTGCCTCTATGTCACGTGCAATTGCAGGATCGCCAAACATCAAACTCAATGAATCGTACAATGGTTCACCTTGGTGTATGTACGCCTTAGCCATAGGGATATACTAAAACAATTTTGGGAGTGACAGAGGCACACATTGTTAGGAAAAAATCATCTGAAGTCAGACAAATAAACAAGTAAAAAAATGAACAATATATTATGAATCGACACTTACAACACAAAATATATGTATTGAAACAAATATTTTACAAAAATCATAATATACACCTTACCTCACAGAATCTTCACAGAGGCACCAAATGATTAATTCAGGCCACACAAATCTAATAACAACATTATATGCACTATTATCACTATCTCATGTTCAAATAGACACCTTACCTCACAGAATCTTGAAGCTCAAATTCCATTGTCATATGTGTGTTTCTGGATGCAATTTAGTTCTAGGTCCAAGTTTTACTGTAATCTGTAGACAAACTTTTAAGTATGGAAGTGAGTATTCAATTGCAAAGGCAAAAATTTGCTAAAATGTGAAGTGTACATCAGTATTCACATAAAAAGTTGAAGTGGGTGTTCAATTTATACCTGACAAAGTGGGCATCCTATCAGACAAAATCCGGAAATTGAACCCAAGCTAATATCAGTTCATCTGCGCCACAATCTGTGTTTTCATCATGAACATAATAGAACACCTAAATTTGCTGCGGTATCATTTGAACTCAATTAACAAATAATAGAAATTAAATGATATATATCAGTCAAAGAGGAGATATACACTTTACCCGATTATAAAAAAATAAACCATACAAATCATTGGTTTCCTAAAAACCTAAATTCTGAAAATCAAATCGAATGAAACTTGTGAAAATCGAATTGGAAAATTCACCCTGTTGTTATCATAATACCAAATACCTAATCAAATCCAAAAAAGAAAACCCTAAACTATATTTAACAGTAAAAAACAAACCCAATAAGTCTGAGATCGTATATGGTTGATTTTTCCAGAAACCACAGATTTTGACCCGAAAAATCAACACAATTAAAAAGGTTGTTACGAAAATCATACTTTTTTTTGCTTCGAATCACCGATGAAGATGAAACATTGATGGAGCATTTCATGGAGTTTCTGGTATCGCGTAGGGGATGATGGCAAAGAAATGTAATTAATGTTTCCATCTCTGGGTATTTATAGTGGCATTGATGTAATATGTATGTGAAAAAAGGGTATATAGGACAGATTGGGAAATATTTGAGGGAAAAATAGTCTTTGAACATTGAGCAATTGGGCCGGATTAAATAATTCCGCCCCCACCCTCTGATCCATAATCATGGGTTGGGCTGATTATTTAATAATTGGTAACGGGCTCAAAAAAAATCCAGGGCTTTACTCATTCGAACCAAACAGGGGATTGGGCCGGATAATTGAGTGTATCACACCATTTCTTTCAAACCAAACGTGGCCTAAGAGACTTTGTATTAAATTTGTGATTGTGTCTTGGGATTATTTCTTTAGCTTGTGGACTTTATGTTTATTCATTTTATGAATTGTGGTTGTTATTTGAAGATTGATGAACTTGTTTAGATGAACATTAATTAATTTATGAGATTTTTTTTAATTTTTAATATTTATAGTATATTTATGTAATATGATAAGGTGGATTAGTTAAGTGAATGTTAATTATTTGATAAATATTTTTTAAAAAAAATTGTGAGTTGGCCCGCCAAAACCCGCAGCCCGCCTTTATGTGGGTTGGGTTGAGTTTTTGTAGACCGCTAAAATTTTGGCCCGCCCCGGCCCACCCTGCCAAATGGTGAGTTTTTGCGGTTTTTAGCCCGCCCTGCCCCGTCGGCCCGTCTTGATGGCTCTAGGTCTGATTTGATCAAGGTTTGGGTCCGATTCTAGGTTTGGGTGCGGGTCAGGGTGGGTCTGGGTCCGGTCAGGATCTGGGTCTGGGTTCGGGACAATGTCGTCATTTTATAAATATTAATTTAATTTATTAGTAGGGCGATGCGGTGTGATTGCAGTATGCACATCGCAAACGTACTAGTACAAAGTGCAATCATTTAAAATTAAAATTATACGTTGGATTTTTTATCTAACGGTAATCAAAGAGTTTCCTGACGTTAGGAAGGGCGAAACCGTTCTTGATTGTAGTAGATCCCATCTTTTTTAGAACAAGAATGACATTTTCAAGAAGTTAATCGAATTACCTCTGTCCAATAAGAACGAAAATGATCGCTGCTCAATTTTCTTAATTTTAACTGCAATTCCCCTTGTTTCTTGATTTGTTATTGTCATTCTTGATGATAAAAATTGCAACCAGTATAGTTAAACCAGTCAAATGGGTCAGACTCGTTGAGCCGGCCCATGCCCGCCTATATATGGGGCAGATTGGGTTGAGTATTTACGATCCCGCTGAGGAATGAGCCCGTATGGGCTGCGGATTGGAGTGGGTGGGCGGGTTAGCTCGCGGTTTTTTTTTTTTTAAATGAATTAATTTTTTTTAATAATATCATTCAATTTAATTAAAATGCAGAAATATAAATACAAAAAAATAATGTATTTTTCACTTACGCACACAACATATAAAAATATTTTATTTAGTACGACTATTTTGTGGATATTATTGCTTAATATTTTAGTTTATTGTAAGTTTCGTTTGTTTTTACTACTCATCAAGACATTGTTTATATGTTGCTTAAAATTGACACAATGTTAAACATGTTCATACTATGAAATTAATATCATTATACTTTTAAAATGATACCACTACTCTTATAAACAAATACTATGGTAATAATACATGTTAAAAAAATAATATTTTATTAAAAAAAGTCTGCGGGCTAGCCCACTACCCGCTATGGGTTGGGTTGAGTAGTTCTCGACCCAAACCCGTGTTGAGAAATTTGTATTTAAGTTTTGATGGAAGTTCCAAAATAGGTTAGATAGAACCCGGTCGGACACATTGGTATCGATGACTTAGAATCGATTAAGATGACCAAATTGAAATGTATAGATAATGATGTAAAGATAGGTCACATATTGAGGGGGAACTCAATATGTATAGGTCGTCGTCGATATCGGATGACCTAGATAAGGTCGATGATCGGAAGGCTAAGAACAAATCGGAAGAAAAGAAGTCAAGATCGATGAAGATGAAGACATCGAAGACTCGGATGAACTCAAGACTCGGATGAACTCAAGACTCGGATGAACTCAAGACTCGGATAAACTCAAGACTCGAGAATAAACCTCAAGCCTCGGATGATCGAATACACTTGAGGCTCGAGTCACCAAGATCGAAGACTACCAAGGAAGACACGAAGACCTATATCACCGAAATCGATATTGAGCTAAGAAAATCTTGCATCGAAAGACTCAATAAGGTAGATCGATCATTATCCGATCAAGTCAGCTCACACTGGCGCCAATCAAAATGATACACCGACAAGACAAATTTTCTACAAAAGGAATATCAATCGCCTAATCGGACAAATTCAAAGTGCCGCCTCGGGCTGTGGGGAAAGCGACACGTGCACAAAAAGAGCTGACAATACGGGATTCGATGATGCAGACATAAACGGCGCTAATCATGCCTACGGCCACGCCGATATTCGGAGCACGTCACAATCATATCCTACAACCTACCTAATATAGCCCGAAATTCAAATTGCTCTCCAACGACTCTTTGATTTCGAGGTCTATAAATTGGGATCGATCTTCAAAATTGAAGAACACGGACAACACTAAGAACGAACACGGAGTCACCGCAAAAGAAGCAAAAACTACAGCAAAATCTTCGCTCGAAGAACACCATATTTGCAGATTATTCTTAGAGTGTTCATCCCATAGTTCTTAGCAAGAAATCCTATCCACTAGCATTTGGATACATAAACACCAGGATAGATTTCCAGTTGGAACCACAACAAACCTTTACCCAAACTCAAAGTTAGGTTAAGTTTGTTACCGCAAGATTTCGACTAGGGATTCTAGTTTTACGATTTACGGATTCGGTTGAGTGTGAACTCAATAAACCTCTGTTGGGTGTTGGACTAACACATAAAACTAAGTCCAGTTGGTTAAGTTGGTTAAGTTGGTGCCCCTGTGTTAAGGGAAGAGTGGACGTAAGACGGGTTTCGTCTAAACCACTATAAAATCTTGAGTGCATTTATTTGCTATTTTTTGCTTTACCCTATTCACACAACTGAGTTTAAAACTGCATACATATTCTAAAGTTAAGCTCAGTCTGCACCAAGCAACTGATCTGATCAGGTTGACACCTTAGTCAGCCGGTTGAAAACTGACTTAAGAATCTGTTTTGATAAAATTGGTTTTTCACACTGGTATTTATAAGCTTCCGCACTCTCAGTTAAACTGACAGATATCAAACTGATCTGCCCTCAGGCACTCAGTATGATTGAACATCAGTCCAAACTGACTCACTAGCACTCTGATCAGGCAATCTGCAAATCACACCTGATCCGCACGAAGAGTTTTCAGAAGTCTATTCACCCCTCCCCTCTTGACTTCTGCCCTCACAAAACCCGTTCGGGACCTACAAGTGGTATCGAGCGGTGGTTCTCTGCACCAATCGGCTTTGAGTATCATCGATTCTTGAGGAAGAATCTTTGTGGTCATTTGAACAGATCTTGAAAAACCGTTTTCAAAACTCATTCGTTTTCAAAATCACTCAGCATGGATAACACCTCTGGTATGTATTATGATTTGCCTAAGTTTTCAATTGATGAGTATGCAGATTGGACTATATACATGTGCAACCATCTGGGATCGATAAGCGGCAGAATGATGGAAGTCAATGAATGAGGACCCATCATCATATATCACGACAACCAAACGGTTGGAGGAGATCCAGATCATGCACCTGGAAGTCTTGTTCAAAAAAAGTCCGATACGATGGATGCGAGAAGAAAGAAAAGTCAGATACTCTGAATACAATCGCCAGGGCATATAATCATGAAGACGATGGATAAAGTCACCAAAGAGAAGATAAAGTATCTCAAGATGAAAACAAATGTGGGATACTCTTGCTTTGAGATATCGCGAGGAAATGATCGATCAAAGACAATGACTACAAAATTTGGTGGTGAAGTTCGAAAAGCTCAAAATGTTGCCCAACGAGACCATCAACGAGCTCGATGGGAGGATCACCATGTCAGTAAATAAGCTACGAGAACTTGGAAGAGAGATGTCAGACAAAGACATCAATTATAAGATCTTAAGATCTCTCACCAAGAAATGGGACATGAAAGTCACGGTAATTAAGGATTACCAAGTCATTTCCAAGATGAAGCCAAGTAGCTTATTCCTAAGCCTTAAAGCCCATGAGTTCGATTTAATCGAAAGAGGGCAAGCAGATGAAGATGAGGCGCTGCTTTGAAGCCTCAACCTCCACATCTAAATCGATTGCATTCAAAGCAACCAACAGATCAAAGGCCATCAAACTGTTGGAAACATCATAAGCCAAGATGAACAGATCGCTCTACTTACTAGGAAACTTGAAAGATCAAATATTCAACTCGGTAAGTATCACAGATTCTACAAGGATTATCAAGACAAAAGGAACGGAGGCCAACCGGACAGATCACTAGAAAGGAATAGATCGATGACCGAAGGGGATCACAGAGATGATAAAAGAGATGATCGGTCAGACGAGAGTAGAGATAACAGATCTGACAGAAGGAGTTCAGACTACAATCAGAAAGGAAAGTCACCTGAAAGATCCTACAGACGAAGTGTCTCACCTGGCAGAGGAAGTTCCGTGGATCGTGGATCATGCTTCAATCGCTTGAAACCAGGTCACTCTGATTCGAAAGCCTGCAGACGACTCCAGAAAAAAGAGAAGCGAAGCGAACAAAAGAGAGCTACGCTTCAAAGACGTAAAAAGCCATGATTCTTCGACCTGGCAGAATTGATGATTCATATCGCCTTCGAGGATTCTAGCTACTCATCCGAGAAGACTTCTGTCGATAAGCGAGGTTGAGTGATTTCCTCGAACATGAAGATCCGATATTCTCTTCGGATGACGATGAAATCACTGATGGCGGGGAGGAAGACCAACTGAGGTAACCTCCAAACCTTCTACCTTTTCAATTTCCACACCAAATATTATTAGCAGACACCGCTTGAGAGATTGACTTGCAACTCTACTCGAGCAATTGCTTGATGATCTCTCCGGATGCAAGAGACACTTATACAATAGTGGAAGCTTTAAATGACAAGCTAAGGATCGTAAATAATCAGACTTGTTAAAGAGAACGTGTCGAGAAAGTAAATTAAACCGAAATCAATTAAACCGCTCGAAGGTAATCAAGAACTTAACGTTCTGAAGGTTAAATCTTCTGATCAGGAGAAGCAGATCAAAGATCAGCCAACAATCAACAAACAAAGAAGTGATGATTTCAAAATCCTACAAGCTAAATTTGATGAGCTATTAAGACTACATGAGAGTCTAAAATCTCATCGAGGATAGTTTGCCCAAGAAAATAGAGGTTTTCACGAAGTCATCAAAAACCGCTTCAAGATATGAACACCTATTTTCGAACGCCAACTAACAAGAAAGGAATTGGGTATGAGAACCCTTCTACATCCTCAAAAGCCCCGTTTGGCTCACTTGAGAAGGGTGTAATCAAACGAGTCTCTGACAAAGATACACAAAAAGCTAAACATGTATCTGATAAGGGAAAGAGACCTACTGTGTAAGTAAGGCAAGTGCCTAATCAGAAAGGAAACATAAATGGACCCCAATCGATTAAGCATCACCCGGAATCAACGAAGAACCCGGTTCTTACGAAAAACCTCAACTTGATCGTGATTAGGTATCGAGAAGAGACAACCTGTAAAAGGAAATCTAATCTGAGACCCAATCGAGGTCACCGCCTAATAAGCAAGCTATAGGTAAACCGCAAAAAGACCATCTATGCAAAGAGATATGAATCTTTTAATGGTAGCGGTCGAACCTACCCTTATAACCCAGAGACCTAGGGCTATCTTTTTGAGCCCCCACCGGGTTAAAGGAAGACAAAATATAAAGAAAAATCCAAAGTCTTCTGATTCACCCAAGGCTCACACGAATAATCATACAAATCAGAAAGCATATAAAGAGACGTATGATTATGTTGATATGTATGGGAGACAAATCAGGCCTTCTGATCTATCTGATTACAATAGAAGTGCCCTATTTGTGTGGATCCCTAAATCCACCACTAACCCTTCAGACCCAATTCCAAAGGGTACCTAAAGCTGATTCGATTGCTTGAGTTCAAGTGGGGACCGCCAACAAAGGAGGTGTACAAGCAACTATCACGGTACATCGATAGTGGATGCTCAAGGCACATGACTGGAAGCAAACATCTCCTTAGCTCTTACAAAAAACAAGAAGGCCCACGTGTACTCTTCGGTGATGATAACTTTGGTTTTTCCAAAGGATTCAGAACCTTAGAGAATGATGATGTACAAGTAACTGGAGTCTCGTATGTCAAAAGATTAAAGCACAATCTACTATCAGTATCACAATTCTGCGATAATAGATTCAGCGTTGAGTTCTCGAGTGACAAGTGTACGATTAGAAATCGAGCTACTCAACAAATCTTGCTAACTGGTTCAAGGAAAGACACGATCTACACAGCAGATTGGAACAGTTGCCCAAGAAATGCATGCTTAATTGTTAAGAGTTCCAAGAGTAGTAGTTGGCTCTGGCACAAAAGAATGAGTCATCTGAACTTCAAGACTCTTAACAAGATAGCTAGGGTGCCTTTGGTTGAGGGACTTCCGAATGAAGTATTCTCAAAGGATCAGACATGTGCCGCATGTCAGAAGGGAAAACAAGTTAAAGCTTCATTAAAAGGAATACGGACCAACATCGATGAAATCGCAGAATCGCCCATATGGATCTATTCGGACCAGTTACACCAGTCAGTCTCAGTGGACGCAAATATACTCTGGTAATCGTGGATGATTATTCCAAGTTTACTTGGGTTATATTCTTATACAAGAAGAACGAGACAACGACAAAGATACCCGAAAATTTTCAAGAAACTACAAAACAAAAAAGGGTGTCGGCATAGTAAAAATCGGATCGGATAAAGGTACAAAATTCACGAATTCTTTTATTCTTGATTTTTGCAATTTTTTTTTGGTATACAACATGAGACGTCACCGAAGAACGCATACAACAAAATGGAGTAGCGAGCGGAGAAACAGAACTCTCAAGGAAGCTACTCGACTATGTTAGTTGAACATGCGACACCACGAGCCGTTTAAAGGCGAAGCCATCAATATTTGCATGCCACACCTCGAACAGATGTTCTCGACTAAGACTCACTTCAAAACACCCTATGAACCGTGGAAGGGCGAATACCTCGTGTTTCTTACTTCCATGTTTTTGGGTGCAAGTGTTTCATTCACAACAATGGAAAAGTCAGTTGAAGACTTTTGAGGCCAAGTCAGATGAGGGTATATTCTTAGGATATTCCTCATCCAGCAAGGCTTTCAGGGTTTACAACAAACGAACCCTAGTTGTAGAAGAAACACCCCATGTGGTCTTTGATGAGACATCTTCTGAACAAGAGGAAGCTGCCTCAGAACAAGCCGTACCAAATCAACTGCTACTTGATACGCAGAAAATGGATCAGCTAAGTATCAAGGAGAAAGAAGCTGAACACGTAACAGTGTATATCCCAGAGCTTGATCTTGCTGATTCAACAGGTCAATCAGACCCTAAGGTACGCATGGCTGTCGATGAAGAAGCTGATGCATACCGAGATAAGATCAACCGAACCATCCGGTTCGGGAGGGAACTCCTGAAGTTCCTACGAACAGACATCAACACATGATGAGTCCAACATCAGCTGAGACATGTTCTTATCAAGTGGATCATAATTCTGTACCACTCCCAATCACTAGTAATGAACTACTATCAGAAATGGATGATGTTCTCCAAATAGAATCAATCAGAATAGAAGAACCTGGATTACCAGTCATCCAACTGATCTGATTATCGGAGACCCATCTGATAGAGTCAAAACTAGACATCAGATTAGTGAAAGTGCCATGCATCTTTGTTGTTATCTGTCTTTGAAGGAACCAACTACGATGAGAGGAAGCTCTACAAGACGCAAGCTTGATTCTAGCCATGCAAGAGGAGCTGGAACAGTTTGAGAGGAATCAAGTTTGGAAACTGGTGGACAGACCAACTCATCAAGACTTGATTGGCACGAAGTGGGTATTCAAGAACAAGAGAGATGAGAATAATGTCATAACCAGGAATAAGGCAAGACTTGTTGCTAAAGGGTATTCACAATCGAAAGGAATTGATTATGATGAGACCTTTGCACCGATCGCCGCCTAGAAAAAACCATTCGGTTATTTCGGCATATCTTTTTGCCCACATAGGGTTCACTTTGTATCGGATGGACGAAAAGAGTGCATTCTTAAACGGGTGCTAGCGAGGAAGTTTATGTTGAACAACCTCCGGGCTTTGAAAAAAAAAAAACCAAGTGTACCATTTAAGAAAAAGCTCTTTATGGTTCAAACAAGCTCCTCGAGCTTGGTATGATACACTCTCTCGATTCTTGATGAGCGATGGATTCACTAAAGGAATAGTGGATGTAACCTTATTCGAGAATAGAAGATGGAGAAGATATTCGATGGTTCAGATTTATGTGGGCGACATCATCTTCTTTGGATCTCCCAACAAGAAGTCAGTGTGAGAAGTTCAACAAAATTGATGCAAGGGAAGTTCGAGATGTCCATGATGGGTCAGATGAATTACTTTCTGGGTTTACAAGTCAAGCAGAGTATAGAAGGGATATTCATCTGCCAAGCGAAGTACACAAGGAATCTACTGGCCAAGTTTGGAGTTCAACATTGTAAGGAAGCCAGAATTCCCATGATGACCGGGTTCAAGATGGATCCAGATGAGGACGGTCAGAAAACTAATCAGAAATAATATAGTGCTCTCATTGGATCTCTACTATACCCCGATCGCCGGCAGACCAGACATCACTTTCGCAGTAGGTGTATGTGCGAGATTTCAAGCAAATCCAATGCAAAGCCACCTAGAAGCAGCTAAACGGATTCTCAAGTATCTAAAGGAGACAGTAAACCTTGGTTTATTTTACCGATCAAATGATAATCTAGAGCTTAGTGGGTATTCTGATTCTGATTACGGAGGTTGCAGAATCGACAGGAAGTCAACCTCGTGTTCATATCGGTTTAAGAAATAAACCGATCTCTTGGTTTTTGAAGAAGCGTTACATCGATTCGACATCTACTAAAGCGCATTATATGGTGGCTGCGAGAAGTCATTGTTCCCAACCGCTCTAGCTAAGTCGGCAGACTAAGGGATTACAACATCGTAGCTAAGAACGCATTACCTATATTCGTGATGGTAATAGTCTATTGCAATCACTCGTAATCTGTTCTACATACAAGATGAAAGCACGTGGATGTCGACACCATTTTATCGTAGATCACGTTGAAAAGAAGAATATCGAGAATGGAAAAGATCCATACGAGACAAGCGGAAAGTCGATATTTTAACTAAGCCGCTAGCCGAGATCGATTCGAAGAATTATGCAACGAGCTAGGGCTTCGATCTCGGAGAAAGTGCACCGAAAATGGTTGGTGGATCGATCTCGAACCGGTTGGTTAAAAGACTAACCAGTTAAGAGGAATCAGTTGAGTTAGAATCTCAACCGATCGAATTTACTGCACAAGTAAAGGATCCGAAGTGCGATAAGGAGCGGATCGAAAAGTCGACAAGTAGCCGATCCGGTTCGGATTTAAGCGATCGGTTCAAGATATATCGATTAAGAACCGATCAGATTGAAGATTACCTTATAAGTCGATTAAAGTCGCAGAAACAAGCAAGTCGCATGTTGAAAGCTACAGATCGCGCATAAGTCGAGAAGAAATACAACAATGAAATAACAAAATTTTTTCATTGATAAAGACCCGGAGGTCGATTACAAGTTACAAGTGATATCACAAGCTACCTACAAGCTATCTTCAAGTGGTATTACAAGCTAGAAGTACAAGAAGACCCGGAGGTCTCTACATAAACCATAAACCCTAAGCCAACCCAAGATAGGAAAGGGAGAGAGAGAGTTCAAGTGCTTGATGCTCTCATTTTCCCCTGATCCTAAAAGGGCGTGAGATGCCTTATGGAAAATCTGAGCCACCCTCGGGCTTCCGGGTGAGGAGCGAGAGCGCCTTTGAAGGATTTTTCGTGCGTGAGCCCCTAGAGCTAAAAATCAATGGGCTCCCAACAGTTAAATGGGATCTGATTACCCACGCTTTGGTCACAAGGACCAAACAGACACTAGTATCGCATGCAAATATTGAGCTTGATATATGAAGATTAGCTGTTGGCTGATGCCGACCATATATCAAACTCATGTTTTGTTTCGCATCGAGTCCATTGATGCTAATTCATTATCTCGATAGACGCACAAGGTGCATACACGTTAGGAGAAGTGTCTTCTCGTTTGCCTTAGCGAGATCCGCCTCCACGGTGGTAAAGCTTTGCATTGATCGTATGTGTAATCTTCGATGGCAACGAAAGCGAGTGTGAAGGAACACACAGGGTTGATTTGAGAAGCTGAATTCATTGGAAAAGGGTTAAAGGTTTTCACCGGAAGTTTCAATTTTTAAATAAGGAACTCATCGAAAAAGCATGAAGTATATGCTAAAGAAGATGAATGATTTGTGTTGTGTTGTTTGCCTAATCACCCCAGGCTAATTTATAGAAGGAAATTAGGGGTATAAATGCAAATTTATTTTCTCAGAAGACCTTAAGAGAAATTTGCATCGACAACGCGTAAGGAACACACAACTAATGGTTGGATGAGTTGATGGTATGAGTAATCACAACGTATCTGTGCCATTATTACGGAATGTCAAATTGCGCCGATTTGGGAATCGAGGTGACTTTTTGACTCCCCGAAGTAAATGTTTTTGGCGGGAGTAGACTTCAGTGCATAGTAAATGCGGGCTGATTAGAAGAAGATTGAAGATAAGAGTATCAGATAAGTGGATCAGATAAGTGACGAAGTGTTTCAAGCAAGAATCTGATCAGATGACTGGAATATTGTTGGGAAATGCATAAGGCTACCATCAGTAAGGTCAACAAGTACCAGATCAGATCACAGTGGTAACTGGTTGATTACAATATCAATCAGCCAGATACGTTCTCTTATTTATCCCTTTCAGAACTTCTTATATGCGTTATTTAAATAAATTGGTTTTTACTTTGTTTTCACTTTATGACGCATGCTCTGCAAAACTTTTAATGCAGACTTGGGAGTGTGTTTTTAATGCGTTTTATTGTGAATTTTCGAGTCCAAAATACGAGAAGACTACTTTTCTCAACCGTGCGATCAAAATTCTTTTTGGCCGACTAATCTCAGCCACTGATTTCAAAACACGGATACTTGAGTACTTTGAAAAGTTGTGCAAAAAGGTTTTCCCTCGTTTTCTATAAAATCCAAATCTTTCTCAGAAAACTTCTTTCCACTACTTCGTCTTCTCAAAGCTCTTAAAAGATCAAAACTTTCATAATCTTCAGAAAAATTACCTTCAAAATCAATTGATTCTTTTCTTACGATTTCTCAAATCCTCGAATCAATTTCTGGTAATTTCTCGTTTAAATACTGCATTATTTCAATTCACTCTGGTACCTAGGTTTACAAGTCGTGATGATATGTTTCTGTAATTTTTATAAGATCTATACACTTACTTGCTAAATTGATGCTTAGATTACTGGTTTGACTGAATTTATTGAAATATCTTACTCAAACTAAACATCAGTTTGCATATCGTACAGAAATGGCATATCTTGTTCCACGACCGGGCCAAGGGAAAAAGTTCTGCAACTTTGCATCGATGAAGAAATACATCATTGATGAGAAGTATGTAGTATTCACCATCACCTCAGATCCTGAATCGCTGGAAATTCTGGAGTGCTTGCGAGCGTGTGGGCTAGAACGATATTGCTCTACACATCAGAACATCGTCCACACCCATGAAGCCCTGGAGTTTCTATACAATCTACAGAGGGATGAAGACATTGATGCTGACCTAATTTCTTCCGTTGGCGGACTGGAAGTGCGAGTATCGAATGACGATCTCCAGAGGATATTTGGCCTAACTCGAGGAAGCATCAATCCAGAGACCTACACGACTGATGTAGGAGAAAAGAAATTTCTTGAAGCTGAGTTGTTGAGACCAGCAAATAAGGAGAACACGACGAACGTCAAAGCCTCCTATCTGAAGAGGAAATATCGCCTTCTCCTTGAGATAGTTCAGAAGGTGATCATGTGCTCAACTTACAGTCTTGATGCTGTCACTTCCTATAAGATCAGTGTCATGGCTGCAATAATAATGAAGGTTTCAGATATAGATTGGTTGGGTATGGTCAAGGCACGACTGAGGAAAGGCTCCGGGAAGTTCGAACTGACCCAGAGCAACGAAGTGTGCCTATCTTCCAAGTGCTCCTTCATACATAAAATCTCAATCATTCTGTCAGATAAGCTGCCAAAGAACTATGAATGGAATGAGAATGGAGCAAAGATATATCAAGCAAAGCACAAGGCCATATTGGGCAAGGATGAGTCCCTACCTGGACAATCTGATGAAGATCCAACTCCTTATGTGCCCAAACCCAAGGGAGAAAAGAAGGGAAAAGATAAGGCAACTGCATCTTCCGAAGCGCAGGAAACGGCCATTCTGGAAAAGAGGATGAAGAGGAAGGATCTGGCCAAGAAACCAGATGCTCAGCGGAAACGTCAGAAGAGAGTGACTTCTCCTCTGAAGACTGCTCCAAGTTCTGCCCAGCAAGTTAGCAGAATGAACTGATGCAAGTGGAATCAGAAGAGGAGATAGCAATCCGCTCTGAGTCCACTGCCAGAGAAGTAAGGGAAGAGTAGATGATCGCAGCAGAAGGAGAGAAATCTGTCAGAGGGACAGAAGTGGAGCAATCTGAGGAAGAATCACCATCTGATTCTCTGCCTCTCAACACGATCTTCCAGAGAGCAAGATCACCAACGCCCACTTCCAAATCACCATCACCCTCTCCTCATAAATCATCACCACCACCCTCTCCCCACAAAACCTTCTCACCCTCACCCTCACCTATCAGATCACCCAGATCTCCCACACCACCAATCAATGAACCTGTTCAGGAAACTGAACACCCTAAAAACGCTGAAAACGAACCACAAATATCCCAATCTCCAATCAAGTCACAAGAACCTGAGAGATCTGACAAGCGAGTGTCATCTCTCATAATCCCTTCAATACCAGAACAGTGCTTGCTTCACCTGTTTCAGAAAGCCCCATCATAAGGATAATGAAACAACAGATCAAGGAGTATCTGCTGGATCTATGCCCTGACTTGGATCAACATCCTGACATCCAGCAACAAATAGAAGAGATTGTGTTATGGAGGGATATCAGACTGAAAAGCATTGAAGAATTTCTAATTCTCAACTCTGGGATCAGATTTCTTTGTAGACTTGGAGTTGAAATGCTTAAACAATGCTGGGATTAAAAGTGCTGTAAAATTGGCATCTGATGATGATATCAGATGGTTGATTCACGAAAGGTTCGGAATTGCTGATAACAGGGAGGAAACCGTTCAACCTCCTACAGATCATGAGGGAGCTACCGATGAACCAAGAATGGGTGTTGCAGATGAGACCCGACTTGGCAAGTCTTCAACATCTGACCAGACTGCTACGATGAGCTCTGATACCCTAGATCTTTATACTGAGAAGATTCAGGATGGGATCAAGACTGCTATTGAAGATAAATTCGCAGCGCTCACAGCAGATCTGATGAAGCGGTTTGAAGAGGAGCAAGCAAAACTAGTTGACAGAGAAAGAAGTCATACAGTTGGGATGCACAATGCCATCCTCTTTGAAGTTATGCAACTAGTTAACCCTCTTGCTTAGAAGCTCAATCTCCAGTCTGACAAACTCAAAGTTCAGACAGATATGCTCGATCAGACACAGGTACTATTGGAGAATATCTGGGCATCTTTGGAGAAAACTGACAACCACATGAATATGGGTTGGAAACAATTTATAGCTTCTACAGAACAAGCAAGTCAGGATATCGAAGTTGCTCTCAGACGCTTCTTAAAACCTGCACCTTCTGCCACCTTTCAGATCACTCCTCTTGTTGTCGAGGAACTCATAGGGGAGATCTCACGGCAATTCATTGCTCTGAACCGCAGGATGTCCAACCTCTTTGATGAAACCAAAAAGGGGGAAGGATAAGAATATAAAGAGAAGAAAGAAAAACAGACACAGTTGGTAACAATTACATCTGTACTAGAAACCACTGTATCTGACTTGCCAGCCACTCCATCTAATGATCTCGTTGCTGAAGTGAAAGAAACTGTGGAGCAACATAGTAAAGAGATCACTGGGCAGAAAATTGCTCTTTCAGAGGTTATTACCAGAGTCGACAAGATTGAAGATTTTTCTTCGTTCGTACAGAAAAGAATGGAAACTGATGATCAGGCCAAGAGCCTTGAACTCGCTAAGAAATTAGTTGAAGAAGACGAACAAGAAGAATCTGAGCAGACTCTGAGGAGAAAGAAAGGCAAAAGGCAAGATGATGAAAGCAATCATGAAGATCGAGAGACAAGGCCAACTATTCTCTACCAAAAGCCGGATGACTCTGAACAAGTTCAAGAGCAAACAAGACAGAGAATTGTAGAGGCCGCCATCAAGAAGCGTTTAGCAGAGGCTAAGGGACCGAACATCGCTACATCCGGAAGGAAGAGGAAGAACGAAGCCGCAAGAGAGGAGATTGTTTGGGAGAAGATTGCCCTTTTCAAAGACTGTTAAAGACATCCTCTTCAGACGGCAGCTAGATCCGCTTCGCAATGGGATCGGATCGGAGGAGAATGGTTATGTGACGTATACATCCCGGAGAAGATTCCGATTTATCAAGATCGGTGAAAATGATGATGAATTCGAAACCGTTTAGAAACGATGTATCCGGACTTCTACCAGACGGTGATGAAAGAAGGGAAAATCATGTCACTAATACCGTAAGCTCCACCCTTTGAACTACTCCTTCCACCTTTGCGTCCGCACAAAAAGCCGATGTCTTTGTAAAGTTCAAAAATGCCTACTATGGGTTTCTTTGAAAAAGGAGGATCCATAGAAGAAAGATCCGGACAAGCTAATGCAAAGGATGTACAAGATGTTTGGAATCCCCAAAGAGTCAAAATGTTCAAGTACACCGAGGAAGACAACTTGGAATCGATGATATATATACGCTTTTCATGTATTCTATAATGCACACACCTATCTGAATGAAATATTTCATCTCTCTGATTCTAAGACAACATCTCATTGTCTTCTGAAATTTGTACTGCATTTCATTTTCTGCATTTCTATTCGTGGTATCTGTTTTTCTGATTAAGTGTTTTGGTTCCATCAAAAAGGGGGAAATTGTTGGGAAATTTGTATTTAAGTTTTGATGGAAGTTCCAAAACAAAGTTGTAATAGGACCATCCGGACTGTTAGTAATCGATGACTTAGAATCGATTAAGATGACCAATTGAAATGTATAGATAGCTGATATAAATATAGGTCACATATGGAGGGGGAACTCAATATGTATAGGTCAGGTCGAAGTATCAGATGACCCAGATAAGGTCAGATGATCAGAAGGCTAGGAACAAATCAGAAGAAAAGAAGTCAGAAGATCAGGTGAAGACGAAGACACTAAAGACTCGGGGATGAACTCAAGACTCGAATGAACTCAAGACTCGGGATGAACTCGAAGACTCGGATAAACTCAAGACTCAAGAATAAACTCAAGACTCAAGAGATGACTTGAATACACTAAGGCTCGTGAGTCACCAAGATCGAAGACTACCAAGACACGAAGACCTATATCGGCCAGTCCCGATAATTGAGCTAAGACAATCTGCATCGAGAAGACTCAACAAGGTAGATCGATCGGTTATCCGATCAAATCGACTCACACCTGGCGTTAATCAAAATGATACGCCAGACAAGACGAATCTTCTACAAAAGGAATATCAATCGTCTAACAGACAAATTACTGAAGTGCCGCCTCGCGAAGCCAAGGAGAAAGCGACAAGTGCACAAAAAGAGCTGACAATACGGGATTCGATGCTGCGGACATAAACGATGCTAATCATGCCTACGGCCACGCCGATATTCGGAGCACGTCACAATCATATCCTACAGCCTACTCAATATAGCCCAAAATTCAAATTGCTCTCCAACGGCTCTTTGATTTCGAGGTCTATAAAATGGGATCGATCTTCAAAATTGAAGAACAAGGACAACACTAAGAACGAACATGGAGACACCGCAAAAAAGCAAAAACTACAGCAAAATCTCCGCTCGAAGACACCATATTTGAAGATTATTCTTAGAGTGTTCATCCCATAGTTCTTAGCAAGAAATCCTATCCACTAACATTTGGCTACATAAACACCATGATAGATTTCCAGTTGGAACCACAATAAACCTTTACCCAAACTCAAAGTTAGGTTAAGTTTGTTACCGCAAGATTTCAGACTAGGGATTCTAGTTTCTGATTTCTGGTTCGGTTGAGTGTGAACTCAATAAACATCTGTTGGGTGTTGGACTAACACATAAAACTAAGTCCAGTTGGTTAAGTTGGTTAAGTTGGTGCCCCTGTGTTAAGGGAAGAGTGGACGTAAGACGGGTTTCGTCTGAACCACTATAAAATCTTGTGTGCATTTACTTGCTATTTATTGCTTTACACTATTCACACAACTGAGTTTAAAACTGCATACATATTCTAAAGTTAAGCTCAGTCTGCACCAAGCAACTGATCTGATCAGGTTGACACCTTAGTCAGCCGGTTGAAAATTGACTTAAGAATCTGTTCTGAAAAAACTGGTTTTTCACACGGGTATTTATAAGCTTCCGCACTCTCAGTTAAACTGACAGATATCAAACTGATCTGCCCTCAGGCACTCAGTAAGATTGAACATCAGTCCAAACTGACTCACTAGCACCCTGATCAGGCAATCTGTAAATCACACCTGATCCGCACGAAAAGTTTTCAGAAGTCTATTCACCCCTCCCCTCTAGACTTCTGCCCTCACAAAACCCGTTCGGGACCTACAACCCGTAATCGGTTGGCCCGACAAAACCCCCAAAAATTTGGGTTGAAGTGGGTTGTGGGCCGGCTCAAATTGCCGGCCCGTTCTGACAGCTCTAAGTATGATGAAAATTTGTGGATTTTGCGGGTTGAAATGAGTGATATTTAAGAAAAAAAATCACGCCAAGATAAAATTAAAAAACTTGCTTCCAAGTGCGTGATATTATAAGGGCAAACATGTTCTACTGTAAGTACAAGTATGTATTACTTTTTAGTCCATATATTTGTTTTTTTGTAGTAATACATGTAAAAATATTGAAGATTGTGTTATCATATACTTACAAATGTGTTACTGTAAAATGAAAGGTGTGTCACTTTATGAACAAAACAATAATCCCTCTATTCATCGACTGATATCATTACCCTTATAATTAATTTATAAATGTAGTTGTATTAATTTTATAAAGTCCATTTCTTTCACTATTAAACCTAATCAATTAAAATAGAATCTTATAAAGTCTTTTCTTTCACTATTTTATATGAATATTATGTGCATATATTTTTTTATGTCTGTGCAATCGTCATGTAACTAATAATATTGCCCAAAGCACAAAGTATTGAATCACATTGATTCTCTACCCAACATGAATCAAAACAATAATTATTAATTATACACGATCCTATTTAAGGGATAGAGATTAAGAAATAATCAACCACTGAGGTCTAATTCTTCTACATTCAGTACTGAAGAATTTAACCTCGATGTAGGTCCTATTCAGCGCATCATAATGCACTAGTGTAATCTCTTGGTCAAGACAGGTCAATCTGAGCCTTACACTTCAACCTTTCACGATAGATTGTTCATTTCCATCTAGGTTCTGAAATTGTACTTATTTACAAGGAACTGTTAATGTGATCTTCTTTGACCTGGTATCACCACATTAACTACAATGTAACTCGTACTAAGGTACACTGAAGAGAGTAGTAGTTCTGAGTGCTAGGACTCAGGTAGTAGATCCTAGGGATCATATTGCCTTTGAGAGGTGATTTGGTCAGTGTACCTTGGGACTCAGGGAGAGTGGACGTAGAAGCTTGAGTCTTTGAACCACTATAAACTTACTGTGTTATTTGCTTTCTGTGCTGTATTTACTTGTTTGCATATTTCACTGAAAGCATTAAAGGTTTTCTGATTCAGCTGGAATCAATCCACTTAACTTGCATTAAACTGGTCACAACCTTAATCACTGTTTTCATAAAGGAAAAGGTATTTTCAGCAAAGCAAAACAAGTATAAACTTAGGGCCTACACTTTTCGCATCTTTGATAGCTAGTGTAGATAGCTACCAAACTGAGCCACTCTCCTGAGTACTCAGTAAGTTGGTTATCTGTGCAAAGCTATTCAGGACTTTTCGCTCTCAGGATCAGTTGAGCGTATTTGAAGTTACTGAAAGCTGTTTAGGGTTATTGTCTCAGTAGACCTTGACTCAGGACTATTTGTGCTTCTCAGTGTTGAAACTCAAGATAACCTGACTCACTGATCAACAAGGTTTAAAAGTTGAAAAATACTATACACATGTATTCCCCCCCATACACGTGTGTGACTCGTACTTGGGACCAACAAGTGGTATCAGAGCAGTCGTTCAACTGACCACTTGCTTTGGTAGCCATAGTCTTGTTTACTGAGAGACTTTGGTGGTCTACTGAATAGATCTTATTGCTGATATCTTACAAGGCTGGTCACTATGCCTTCTAAGAAGCTACCTATGTTCTCTGTTGAGAACGATGACTTATGGAGACTGAAAATGCAGACACATCTGTACTCTAACCATGAAAGAATGTGGAGAGTTGTGTCTTAAGGACCATTTGAATATACTGTTGTGAATCCCAAAACTACTGATGCTAAGAAAGATTGTCCCAAAGATGAATTTTCTAAGTCTGATGACCAACTTACTCCTGAGGAGAGAAAGTTAGTCAACTTGGACTATATTGCTAAAGATACTCTATATAACACTATTGATGATGGTGTTATGGGAATGATTTCTCACTGTGAAACTGCTAAAGAAATATGGGACACACTTGCTATTATGTGTCAGGGCACAGATCATATCAAGGAAAACAAATTATCCGTAGTCATTGCAAAGTTTGATAGCTTTGAGATGGAAGATGATGATTCTATTGAATGCTCTTGGTAAAAGATACGAAAAGAGAGAAGTGACACTGATAATCTTGAGAGGTCTCACTAAGAAATGGGACATTCATGCTGTGGTGACTGAGAACACCAAATATATTGCATCTATGCCATATCAACAAGTTTTCTCTGAACTGAAAGCTTATGAGTTTGTGATTGATAAGAAAACTGATAGCAAAGATGAATCTCCATCTAGCAAAAATGTGGCATTTAAGGCCAAGGATAAAATCTGTAAAGCTAAAGAGCCTGAAAACCCACCTGCCAAAAATCAGGATGAATAGGAGGATAAGTTAGTACTGATGCCAAGGAGGTTTGAAAGACTCAATAGCAGGTTTGGCAAGTACAAAAGGTACTATAAGGATACCAGGTACAGGAACAGGAACAATTTTGAAACTGAGGACAAGACTACTGACATGAAGAAATACCATAAAGCTGAAGGCTCCTCATCCGGAAAGAAGGATTCAAAATCCAAGGAAGAAAGTGATCAGGATGATGATGCCAACAGATGCTACAACTGCAAGAAGAAAGGTCACTACCAGTATGACTGTCCTGAATTAAGTTCAAAGGAGAGAAAGGAAAGACAAGCAAATAGAGACAAGAAGTACTCTAGCAAGAAGGCAATGGTTGAGGAAAATGATGCTGAAGAGGAAGGATCAAGCTCTTCAGAACAAATGTTCTCAGATAGTGACAGTGATGATATGTGCCTTGTTGCTATTGATGAGGTAAATTCTTCTATCTTTGTTGCTACACAAGCACCTGAGTTTTCAAGTTCTTCTGTAAACAATAATTTCGATCTGATGGGTTCTTTTGAGAGCCTGATGAAAGATTATTCTGTGCTACAAGAACTGTTCACTAAAACTCAAGAGCAGAATGAGGATTTGATGACTGATAATCTAAATTTGAAAAACTCTAATATTGCTGAGATCACTTCTTAATTGATGGGAGCTACTGATGAACTTGATGTTCTGAAAGTACAACTATCAGAGAAAGAGAAGCTGATAGTTGTCCTGAATGGAAAATTAGAGAAATTCACTGAGGAAAATAAGCTAATCAAAACTGAATTCAATGACCTCTTTGAGAAACATGAAACTCTAAAGAAATGTGAAGATAGTCTGCAGAGAAAGTTAGCTCAATTGAATTCTGCATCTAGTGCAATAGATAAAATTCAGAGTTATCAAAGACCTGCAACTATAAAAACTGGATTGAGTTACATTCCAGGGGGAACTTCACAAGGTCAACTTAATGCTGCTTCAACGAGTGGCACTAAGATGGTTTTTGTTAAACCCGCGGTTCGTACTGATCTTCTTATTGAAGAACAATCACGAGTTTTAGACAAGGGTAAAGGACCTATGGTTTTAGAGAACTTGAAGGTTCAGAGTGGAAAGCCCAAACCTAAGGAAAAGGCTAGAAACCCTAAACACTCAGTAGGAAATGTTGGGAAATACGGGGTGTCCGGATCTATTTGAGGTGTATTTAAATACATATTTAAATTATTCAATTAATTACTAACATGAATTAATCCTAAATTAATTCAACATAATAATTAAATAAGCAACAACAACATGCGTGCACGTAATTCATGTAAGTCCTAAGCATGCGAAATCTAGGAGTTACGAAATTACATACCTCTTGTAGAGACTACCGTTGAGACGATGGATCAACCCAAAGTGTCTTCTCAAATATGTCCCAAGTCCATGAACGTAATCCGGTGGGAGGATTCTCACGAACGATTTTAATAAAGGAGAAAACTAAAAATATTTGCCACCACCTTTGTGGATTTCTAATTTTTCCAACAAATGGAATTGCATTAGGGATGAAAAATTCATCCTCTATTTATAGGACTAGGGGGGGACAAAAATTTAGCCTTGTTGGGCTATTGGAAAATTTCCTTGTTTCTTCCTCAAGATACAATCTTGAATATATCCTATATATTCTATTCCTCAAAATATCTCCCAACAAAATCTTCTCCTCCTACTTATACTATAAATTTTTTAAAATTTCATTATGTGTAGGGAATGAATAAGATCTTTTTCCTTTCTTGAATTTATGGGATAAACTTGTATCTCAAGAATACTTATTCCATAAAATCTTTCCAAGAAAATCAAGAAAATCTTTTTCTCTCTCCAACTCATATTTTCGAAAATTACATGGAAAAAATAGGCAATAATATTTTCTTCTCCTTTTCATTAATTGGACTTTGTTGGTCCCGGTGAAAAACCCATGAAATGCGGAAAAATCATGTAATGCATATAAAACAGGGGTGAAGGAATGGTGATTCCAAATTTTTTGCTTTTAAATCTGTGTGATGTGTTTTGCTTATAATTGAATGCATATGACAAGTAAGAACATAAAGCAATAAAGAACACAACAAAGTATAGTGGTTCGGAGGCTCAAACTCATACATCCACTCTCCCTTATTCTAGGGAAATTCCTTCAAATGGGACTTATCTCCCTCCACAGGATTGCCTACAGATATTTAACGAGCTCTCACTCAAACGGGACTTATCACCCTCCACGGGATTGCCATACAAGCTTTCTGACTGTCTAAAACAGTTTACTCACTTCTTCTCTAGAGCTTTCTGGCTGACTCAACTGCAGCTTACTAACTCTTTACAACTCCAACAATCACACACAAACTACCAAACAATAGGGTTTGGGTTTGGTTGGTGTCTCCAACTAGGTTGAGATTTTCCCTTACAATAGTTTAACCTTTATGCTAAGGTTGGGAAAATCTCTCTAAGCTTAGGATATATCGTGGGTTGCTTAGATTGGATTTTGGAACACACATGGATGTATTTGTATATCTACAGACTTGTGTTCTATGGTATGAATGCTTGAGTATATGGCTCTTGGCTCTGTAGCATCTTTTTCCACATTCTCCACACTTAATTTGATGGAAGATCTTGTATTTATAGTGTGGATTTGAATGTTACTGTTGGATAGAATCACATTCAAATTCATACTATTCTGTAAGTTCTACAGCTTTTTCAGGCTGGTTGTCTTCCTCTCATTGGTCCACGTCAGCTGAATCTAACGGCTATATTCTTCAGGATCTTCTGAGTCTTCAGGGTTCTTCTGAGTCTTCAGGATTCTTCCGAGTCTCAGGATTCTTTTGAGTCTCAGGATACTTCTGAGTCTCAGGATTCTTCTGAGTCTTCAGGATACTTTTACTCAGGGTTCTTGATTCAGCAGACTTCTCTTCAGCGGACCTTGTCTGATCAGGTATACTGGCACTCAGGCTAACTGAGTTCAACTATTCTGACTTCAGACATCGTGACCCTCAGGTCACTAGCACTCAGGCTATCTGATCATCAGTAGTGTTCTGATTCTCAGTGAACATGACTTCAGATGACTTCTCTTCTAATTTCTTCTCGCCTGATCTGATCAGCTCACCTGATCAGATCAGAATAGCATCAGGTCAGCATATCAGTTTATCTGTATCAGATTAGTACATCAGGTTAACATATTAGGTTAGTTGTATCAGGTTATCTTATCTGATCTTGATCACGTCTGATCTCGATCAGTCTCATCTGCTCCTCTTCTTATCAACAACCTCCTCTTCTAATCTGGTCATCTGATCAGGTCTTCTGGTCATCTGATCTTCTGATCCCAGGTCCATCTGATCAGGTAACTTTTGATTCTTTTGATCAGCTGGCTTAGCTTTTCTTCTTTTCTGATTTTGCTCAGCTCATCAGTTGACTCCAGAACTCATCTTACTCATCTGATCTCGATTAGTCTCGTCTGCAGCCTCGTCTTATCTCAATCATCTACTTCTGATTTCGTGAGTTCCCCCTCAACTTGTTCTCTCGTTCCCCTCAACTTGTTATTTGTAAGTTAGCTTGAATAACACAAGTTGATAATGTTTTGGCATAATTCATCAAAACTAAAATATCCCAACAGATTTCAATTGGGCTATTCGAGGGGCCTTTAGGAGAATTAAGATTGGACCTCCAATGGGCTATGAATCTATAATATTAAGCCAAAATATTATTCAAGCCCATTAATATTAATTTACTTCACTATAAAATTAATATTGAACTATCCATATTAATCCATATTAAGATGCTACAGTAATATGGCTCCCAGTTATTATTTCCCGTGTTTAAGATTATCTAGTCCACTAATTAATTAAGCCACTGAAAAAGCTTTATATTAATTAATATCTTTATCCTTGGAGTAAAGACAACTCAACATTATTATCCATACCAGAAATAAATTTCCACTTGCAAGATTTGGTATGATAAAGCTTCTGAGCCCACCAAGGGGACAAATCAAGCAAGACGTGCTTGCACACGATTCTCCATATTAAATCTTAGCAATCGTCGTGTAACTAATAATATTTCCCAAGATATAAGGTATCGAATCACGTTGATTCTCTTCCCATCATAAGTCAAAGCAATAGTTATTAATTTCACACGATCCTATTTAAGGAACGGAGATTAAGAAATAACGAAACACTGAGGTTTAATTCTTCAGTGCTGAAGAATTTATCCTCCTGTAGTGTAATCTCTTGGTCAAGACAAGCCAATCTGAACTTTACACTTCAACCTTACACGATGGATTGTTCATTTCCATCTAGGTTGTGAATTTTGTAATTAGTTACGAGGAACTGTTAATTTGATCTTCCGTGATCTGGTATCACCAAATTAACTACAATGTAATACGTACTATTTACTGAACAACTATGCAGTAAATATATATAACATTCAATCATATTTAATGCAACAGTGATAAATAATTTATTTTAGCAAATAAATAAGAAATTCAGTTTGGTTATACAAAGTAAAAAGCATACTTTCCAGTATAACCCAACAGGAAATCCTCAGGCTAGTACTTCTAAGCCTCAGACTAAGAATACTAACCTGAAGAAATCTGCACTGAACCATCACAGGAATTTTCAGAAGAGAAACACTCAGTAGAGATATTCTCAACTGAAAAGACAGAGTCCTCGGAATACTAAAAGACCCCAATTTCAGTACAGAAGACCTAAACCCCACTTGCCTAAGGGTAAAGGTCCTCTAAACCCGAGTTAGCAGAAACCTAGACCAGCTGCACCAAAGCCAAAGCATCTGAACAAGAGACCTGAACCCAAGAAGAACTCTAAGGCTCATGTTCATGCTAAGGCTGTCACTCATACACATGATACTGCTAAGGCACCAAGAGTGGTGAATGTGTATGTAGATATTTATGGAAGACAAATTAGCCACTCTAAAGTAATTAGAGTTGTGATGCAGATTTGGATTCCAAAAGGTATAGCTAACCTAGTAGGACCCTACACTAAATAGGTACCTAAGGCCTGATTTGTTTCAGGTGATGGAGTTGGGCACTGAGCTGAATGAAGACAACATAACCCTGATGAGTGAAGATGAAGTTGCACCGGCTGCATGGCATTTGGACAGTGGATGTTCAAGACACATGACAGGATATAAATACTTGCTCACTGACTATGTTGAACAAAAAGGCCCTCAGATAACTTTTGGAGATAATTCCAAAGGACAGACTGGAGGATATGGAAAACTTGAAATTGATACTGTTCATATCCATGGTGTATCTTATATGTCTGGTTTAAAGCATAACTTGCTTTCTATTAGTCAATTCTGTGATAAAGGATTTAGTGTTGAGTTCTCAAAGAACTTATGTTATGTGAAAGACAGTGTTGTTAGTGTTAATGTCCTAGAGGAAATCTATTGTAAAGACATAATACTCGATGATATTCTGTTTGATTTAATATTATAGTTCACTTAATATTAATGTATGGCAATACACTTGTTTGAATATTATGTTTGATTGTTTGCATTTATTCATACAAGTGTTCCCATGAGTCATTGCTGTCATTGAGATTGTGAGAACTAAGATGACTTAAGCATGATTCTCAAATAACCCCGATCAAGGATCATCAAGAATGGGATATTGATGATGCAATGGAGATTGGTGTGCGATCTGCATCATAGTCTTAGAGAGTGTAGTAAGATCTCACTTACTACGAGATACTAGGTATCTAATGATGGATGCACAAATACCTTAGAGGGTATTGGTATACCCATTGAACAATATTTTCTGTGCAGTGATTTCTTTATTGATTGATCCACAATATATACAAGAGATTGTGTACAATGTATGGTAACAAAATCAATCTAGATCCCTAAGTACATGGCTAAATCAATCTAGATCCCTAAGTACATGGCTAAATCAATCTAGATCCCTAATTACATGGCTCATAGATGGAATAAAATCTATACAATAATATATAATGATTGACTACAATTAATGTTGGTGTATACTGTAAAGCAAACTTTTAGTGAGCTTTTGTGGATGTATATTCAATTTCCTTATTATCTGAAAACATTATTGCATTCTTATAAATTGCTTGTATGTTTGCTTATCTTATATTGTAGACAATGTGGTGGGTTTGTAGTCACACAGAAGATCACATCGTGAAGTTCCTTATAAGATATAAACAGTATTCACAACTGAGATAGTTCTGGACATAACTATTGGTTTAAGTTGTAGAATAAACTTATTGGTGGCTTGTCTTGGCCATTAGTTTATACTAGTGCGCTATGTCGTATTGAATGGGTCACAGATAAGACATGTTCTTCTATTCTGACTGTTATGAAGAACTAGAGGTCTTGGTGACTTTTATAATTCTCAACCCTAAGTGTGGTATTTAGATATGTGGGGTGTTTGTTCACTACATTGATTTACTATAGGTGAAAATCTTGGTAGATCTCTCATACTTCGTATTTTGGGTAGTGACATCACTCGCATGATATCTATTTATTGTCATTGGGGCACCGTGTCCTGGATATCCAGGATGATGACGTCCCCTTGAGGAAACTCATAAAGGATTATCGTATTAAACCCTACAGGTGGATTCAATCCGTACGACAACAATGTTGAGTGGTACTACTCAAGGAATAATAGATATTTATTAATCAAAGCAGTCAGAAGCTAAAATAATTAATGGACGTGCGATATCTTTAACATGAGGAATTTTAAAGTCTAATAGAATCCCTGATTCGGTTCAGGATAGGACGGGAGTGCAACATTAATTCTCTAGTGGGATGAATTAATGTTCTCGGGCCAAATAATGTTCTGGGCTGAACATAAGAGTATTTGGGTCCGTGAGAAGCCCAAACCCTATACCTTCTAATGGATCACTAGTCTGGCCCACAAAACCTGAGGAGTATAAATAAAGGAGCCTGGTTTCGTCTAAAACTCTAAGCACACGAAATCTAAAAATGCAGCAGCCAGGCATTAGGGTTTTACAGAAATGAAGCAGGAGGAACCCTCTCCACGTTCGATAGATTGCTATCCACTCGGTATTCGAACGAGGCTGGGAAACAGACTAGAAGATCTGTAGTGGAATAAACGCCTCGATCTTCTAGGGTAACGAATCTAAACCTTGCTTTAGACGCATGTTTAGGTTTTAATTTTAATACATATACGTTTGGTATCAAATAACGATCCTGGGTGACGGATCGCCTTCACCGGTGTGATCCATCAATTAATTCAAATGTTGGTCTGATTTACGTGAATATTTATTCTCGGAAGGCATCGCACACATATCTCTAAAAATTCCTACTATTACAATATCTGCGCTGGTTGATTACTGTAATAGCATAACTGGTAGGCCTCCAAACCAATTGTCAAACATCAATTCCTAGTTCATCGAACCTAGTTCGATTGATGTCCCTTAACTTTTGTTTTCCTGCGAGGGCTAGTGAAACAAAATTAAGTTGGTTTACAACCATCAAATGGCGACATTACATGTCCCTATAAAAGTCTCGTTTGATGTAGATCCGAGCAAAAGACGAGGGTCTTAATACTAATTGGAACAAAATCTCCGGTTTACTATCAATTTTGATGGAAGACATCGTTTCAATTTAATGAAAAACCATATTTTAGTGAGGAACATTTTAAAGTTAGGGTATTGATTGCTTAAACGAGATCCTACGAGTTTACTATATCACATTTGAGCAATTACTTGGGCGCTGCCTACCCAAACATGATTTTAACGGTCCAACAATTATTGGGCGCCGCCTACACCATTGTTATATGAATAAACTTGACTCACAGAGAAGTCATAAAGTTGACAAGTCGCCGGTCAACGACCAGATAAAGCGGCTTGAGTCAAGACCCCAAATAACGGAAGTTGTAAGATCCGAGATCAGAAAGCCAGATCAGATGATCACTATTCTCATACGTGAATGCGAGCTGTCCAGAAGCCGTAAGGCTATTAGGTTGTCAAGCGACCAGGAAGAGCGACTCAAAACATGAACTCCGCAGGCCAAAGGTTGTGAAGTTGCAAATCCTAGCAACGCGGAGCAAGCACCCGACAAGCCACAAGATCCGACCTTGGAGCTCGGTCCGCAAATGGCGCCACTAACTAAGGTGACTATTGACCCAGCAAGGCGGAATTTTCGGCTAGTGAGATTGAAGCACCATTAAATGATATTCCGTGTATAATCACCCGCCCATACGCGAGAATTATGATATAAATAGGCCTCAATAGCCATCCTTGAAAAAGGTTGGCATTTTAGTGGTCTTAGGCAAAAAATAATAAAAGAATCCTAGCTTGGTTCGCCCCCAGACGTAGTCTAATTTACAGACGAATAGGGTGATCAAATTCCAATCTCTTTATTACATTTCAGTTCATTTTAGTAGTTAATTCTCCACAAATAATTACTTGTTGTCTGGAATATTAACCGGAGCACAACAATTGGTGCCGTTTGTGGGAAATATCTAATGATTGTTCAGACATTCTTTAGAAAACCTACCACCTGTCCATTTGTAATGGCGATCAACCAGAATGATGCTACAAGATATGAAACCGATGCTCGTGATGGGGTAGAAACCTCCCTAAGCTCCCATCACTCTCGTCAAGTGGCTGATACTGTAGTTCCAGACTGGGGGAATCTCATCCGGACCCCTGAAGATGAAAAGGCAGTCATAGATGTCCTCAACAAGAGGCGGCTCATTTTCGATGACCCGGAGGAACAACTTCCGATCAAGAGGGATGACAATGGTGTTTGGGGAATTAATTGCCCGGATCTATTCGGGGTGAATATTTAAATACATATTTAATTCTAACAATTGTTAATAGCATGAATTAATCATATATTAATTCAAATAATAATTCAACAACAAATCATGCATATAAACAAGCCACATAAATCCTACGCATGCGGAATTGCTAGGAGTTTACGTGAACTAACCTCTTGGAGTGACAACCGTTGAGAAGATGGATACCCGTTCACACGAACAAATCCAAAGAGCCTTCTCAAGTATTTCCTCATCCTTGTTCAACAATCCGGTGGAAGGATGCTTGCGAACAATTAACAAAAGGAAAAATAAAATTATGTTGCACCACCTTTGTGGATTTCTAATTTTTCCAACACATGGAATTGCACTGGGGATGAAAAATTATTCCCCTATCTATAATAGAGAGGGGCTCGAAAATTTTAGGCCAATTTAGGGTTGGGAAAGATCTTTTCTTGATCTCCAAGAAATCTTGAATATATCCTATATATTCTTCTTTCTATGTGTATTTTTTTCACAAAAATCTAACATCTAGGGGTGAAAACGGATCGGATATTTCCCGACCGATCTGGAGTTGTATCCGATCGGTATCGAATTCGGTATAAAAAACTAGTATCCGGGCGGATACGGATTCAGATACGAATAGTTGACTTCGGATTCGGAATCGGATTCGGAATACATAATATCCGACTGTATTCTAGGTTTCCCATATTTTATCGGATATTATCCGGATAATAAATCCGGATATCCAAAATTTTTAATATATTTTATTTTATATTTTATACTAATATATGTATAATAATATAATATTAGTACTTAATACTTATGTAATTTTATTAAGAAAATAGTCGGAAACTAAATAATTCAGCCGCACTTCTTCTCGTCTCTTCTTCTTCGTCGTTCGTCCCTTCTTCTTCTCCTCTCTACTTCTTCGCATTCGTCCCTTCACCGCCGCTGGCTGCCACAAATGGTGATGGTTACGAAGGGTATAACTTTTAGTTTCATATTATTAGCAGTAGATATAATTTTTATAATTTGCATTAGAACTTCTATGAAATATTGCAGTGGTAGTTTTTTTTTATGTGTTTCAATCACATTTTGATGATTTTCATTTGAAATATATTATTCGATTAAGTTATTCGAATCCGGCCCGGATTTGTCCGATATCCATCCCGTATCTGTATACCGAATATTCCGAATTCGTATCCGAATCCGGCTTTTCTGTATCCGACTCCGAATTCGAGAAAAAATATGGTTTAGGATACAGTATAAGCACTATCCGTCCGTATCCGATCCATTTTCACCCCTACTAACACCCTTATTTACACAAAAATTTCAAAAATAATAAGGAGATTTTGCAAGATTGGATCTTCTTGAATTTATGAGATATTCTTGTATTCCAAGAATACCTATATTTCTCCATAAAATCTTTCCAAGAAAATCAAGAAAATCTTTTTATCCTTTTTATTTCTCTAATTTTCAAAACTTACAATTAAAGAAACCAAGTGGGAGATTTCTTGAATTTATGGGATAATCTTGTACTCCAAGAATACTTATCTCCTTTCCATAAAATCTTTTCAAGAAAATCATTCTCCTTATTTTCTTTAATAATTTCAAAAATAATACGGAAAAATATACAACAATAATTTATTTTATTTTAATAACTTTTTTTCGTTATTGGACTTTATATTGGGCTACTTGAGGGACCTTTAGGAGAATTAAGATTGGACCTTCCAACGGACCTTGAATTATCAATATTGAGCCACAATATTATTCAAACCCATAAATATTAATTAACCCCACTACATAATTAATATTGCATTATCCATCTTAACCTATATTACTGTTAATATGGCTCCCGGTTATTATTTCCCGTGTTTAAGATTATGTAATCCATTAATTAATTTAAGCCACTGAATAGCTTCATATTAATTAATATCTTTTTCCTTGGAGTAAGGTCAGCTCAACATTATTATCCATACCGGAGACAAATTTCACTTGCAAGATTTGGTATGACAAAACTTCTGAGCCCACCAAGGGGACAAATCAAGCAAGACGTACTTGCACACGATTCTATGTATTAAATTTTAGCAATCGTCATGTAACTAATAATATTGCCCAAAACAAAAAGTATTGAATCACATTGATTCTCTACCCAATATGAATCAAAACAATAATTATAAATTCCACACGATCCTATTTAAGGGACGGGGATTAAGAAATAACCAACCACTGAGGTCTAATTAGGAATCGTAATCCGTCCATTAGATATGGAGCTGTGTTTGTGCAGGCTGTACATTCTGATCGTGAAAATTTTGTGGTGCATCGATTTCATCAATGTCTGGAGCGCCCTCAAGAGCTACACTTTCAGATGCCTCTTGGGCGGGAGTTTGTACTTTGCTATTCTCATTCAGCCCACTTGGAGGTTCTTGCGCTGGCAAGCTGTTGGTCCCGGTGCTAACGAGCATTGTCTCTCCTTTCTTTCTTTAGCACTCAGCTCAGGACAGTCATATTGAAAGTGACCTTTCTTCTGACAGTTGTAGCATCTGTTGGTATCATCATCCTGATCACTTTCTTCCTTGGTCTTTGAGTCCTTCTTCTTGGATGAGGATCCTTCTGCTTTCTGGTCCTTCATTTTCTTAGTGTATCTGTCCTCAGCTTCTGAGTCTCTCTTGTACCTGTGATTCCTGTAATATTTCTTATATTTCCCATATCTGCTATTGAGTCTTTCAAACCTCCTTGCCATCAGTACTAGCTTATCCTCCTGCACATCCTGATTTTTGGCAAGTGAGTTCTCAGACTCTCTAGACTTACAGGATTTCTCTTTGGCTTTGAAAGCCACATTCTTGCTAGATGAAGAATCATCTTTGCTGTCAGATTTCTTAGTTTTCTTGTCAATCACAAACTCATAAGCTTTCAGTTCAGAGAAAACTTGTTGATATGGCATGGAATCAATATTTTTGGTGTTTTCAATCACCACAATATATCCCATTTCTTAGATAATCCTCTAAGAATTTTCAGTGTCACTTCTCTCTGTGGGTATCTTTTCCCAAGAGCACTCAGATCATTCATGATGCTAGTGAATCTGACCTCAAGTTTGTCAATGGATTCAATATCTTCCATTTCAAAGCTATCAAACTTTCCAATAGCAACAGAAAGTTTGTTTTCTTTAATATGATATGTGCCTTGACACATGATAGCAAGTGTGTCCCATATTTCTTTTGCAGTTTCACATTGAGAAATCATCCCCATAACACCATCATCAATAGTGCTATATAGAGTATCTTTAGCAATGTAGTCCAAATTGACTAACTCTATCTCATCAGGAGTAAGTTGATCATCAGGTTTAGGAAATTCATCTCTGGGATCATTCCTCTCAGTATCAGTGATTCTGGGATTCACAATAGTAAATTTGAATGGTCCTTCAGAAACCACTCTCCACATTCTTTCATGTTTTGAATACAGATGAGCCTGCATTCTCAATCTCCATAGGTCATAGCTCTCAACAGAGAACATAGGAAGTTTCTTAGAAGGCATGATGACTGAGCCTTGTAAGATATCAGCAAACAGATCTATTCAGTGGACCACCAAAGTCTTTCGGCAAAAAGACTATGGCTACCAAAGCAAGTGGTCAAAATAAACCACTATGGCTACGTGTTCAGTGATTTTTAAAACTTTTCTTTCACTGAGGTCAGATGAGTCAAGTTATCCTGATGATTTTGCCCTGAGAAGCACGGATTGCCCTGAGTCAAAGTCTACTGAGACAATGATCTTGAGCTGCTTTCAGAAGCTTCAGATTAGCCCAACTGAGCCTGAGTTTATCAGAGATCCTGAGGCGCTTGGATCAGATAATTTTCTTACTGAACCCTCAGTAGAGTTAGTTCAGTTTGGTAACTATCTGTTCTAGCTACTCAAGTGTGCGGAATGGTTGGCCCTAAGTTTATACTCGTTTTAGCTTTGCTGAAAATCTTCCCTTCAATAAAACAGTGATTAAGGCTGTGATCAATTTGATGCAAGTTTAGTGGATTGGTTCCAACTGAATATCAGTGAACTATGCTCTCAGTGAAAAACATGCAACATATAATAATACAGTACAGAAAGCAAAACAACACAACAATTATAGTGGTTCAGAGACTCAAGCTCCTACGTCCACTCTCTCTGATCTTCAGAGAAATTCCTTAACCACTTCCTAAAGCTTTCTGGCTAACTCACTGTAGCTTACTCACTTTTCTACCTTGAGTTTTCTGGCTGACTCACTGCAGCTTACTAACTCAAACACACACAAGTGTTCAGACTACCACAAGTAGCTTACTAACTTCTTCTCTAGAGTTTTCTGGCTAACTCACTATAGCTTACTAACTCTTTACAACTCTAACTCACCAACAAAACACACACAAACTACCTTAACAAAGGGTTTGTATTTTGGGTTGGTTTCCAACTAGGGTAAGATATCCTTTACAATAAGAACTAATGCAAAGGCTAGGATATCTCTTCTAAGCTTTGGATATATCTATCACTCTAGGCTTAGAATAGTGAGCTCTCTCCAATGTGAAACACTTGGAAAATTTTAGGGTTTTTCGAGTGCTTCAAATTGCAATAATACGAATGAGCTCTTGAGTTGCTTTAAAATTTCACGTGACCTCTCAATGTAAAGGGTCACTGGTATTTATAGGCAACTTCACCAAGGTCACTCTTTGAAAACTATCCGTTGGAAGAGATAGTATCAAGGGTTTCCTCTTCTGGTGTTTGATGAACGACTATATTTAGGGTTTGAATACTCCCTTGCATGTTTTAGGAAATATGCAGTCATGTAGCCAATCATCAATTTTTGCAGTCTGGAACTTAGTACTACTGACATGATTCAGGGTCCTGTCGCTTTCAGTGTCAGTAAAGTACAGTGTTGTCTTCCTCTGATTGGTTCTTGTCTTCAGTGAATGTAGACAAACAAAATGGCTCTTTTTGGTCAATCTCTCTGAATGAGACAACCTTAAACAACACTTAGACTTAGTTCCTTTTGTCTGCATATGAATGTTTTGGGCAATATCTATTTTTCTGAATATTTGCGTTTTTCTCAGTTTTGTAGTCTTCCGATAGATATTATTCAGTGCCTCTGAACATTCAGGTTATACTGAGTATTCAGTATCTTACCGAGTCTTCAGTAACTACTGCGTCTTCAGTATCTTCTGAGTCTTCAGTGTCTTCAGTAACTTACCGAGTCTTCAATGTCTTCAGTGACATACTGAGTCTTAAGTGTCTTCAGTTACTTACTGAGTCTTCAGTGTCTTCAAAATCTAACCTGATCTATATCTGCTGACTATACATGGTGCAGATAACTTCCTGAACAATCTATACAGAAACCTGACTCAGTCTATCAAGATTATCCTGAACATGTCATACTCAGGGTTTTTGGGATGTAATCAAAACTTCTTTATTAAATTCATCTCCCAACACAAGCCAACTCCAATTACGCTCCCACTGGCTGAAAGATGATCACCTAGTGAAAGACTCCCACCGTGAAAGTCGCTAAATGCTCCCACCGATTCCTTGTCATGTTGCTTTGACAAGATATCAGTCTCTTTGTTAATTTGTGGTTCTTGAATTTCTTCAAATTCTATCAGCTTACGACCTTGTTCCTTAAAGACATAGTCTTCTTCGAGGAACTTGGTCTGCCTAGAAACAATCACTGATTGATTCTCAGGTGGATATAAGTAATATCCTTTAGTTTCCTTAGGATATCCCACAAAGTAACCCTTTTCACCTTTGAATTACAACTTGTCGGTAAGCATCCTTTTCACAATCACGGGGCAACCCCATGTTTGATATGTGTAAAAGTTGGCTTCTTGCCACACCAAGTTCACATGGTGTATGCTCAACCGATTTAGATGGAATCCTAATCAGAATGTAAATTGAGGTTTGTAACGCTTATCCCCATAAGAATGTCGGAAGAGAGGAGGAGCTCATCATGAACCTCACCATGTCTAACAGGGTTCGGTTTCTCCTCTCGGACACACCGTTCATCTGAGGTGTTCCGGGAGGAGTCCATTGTGACTGAATTCCATGTAACTTCAAGTAATCAGTGAATTCACGGCTAAGGTATTCACTTTCTCGATCTGATTGAAGAGTCTTGATACTCTTACCAAGTTACTTCTCTACTTCAGCCTTAAACTCTTTGAATTTTTCAAAAGATATCGAATTTGTGTTTCATAAGATACACGTATCTGTATCTTGAGAAATCATCAGTAAAAGTGATGAAGTATCCGAAGTAACCCCTAGCTAGAGTGGACAATGGTCCACAAACATTGTTGTAGATCAACTCTAGAACTTCTTTGGCATGCACCCCTTTACCAGAAAAGGGTCTGTTGATCATCTTGCCCATGAGATAAGATTCACAATCTCCATAAGACTCACAGTCGAATGGGGTTAAGTAGTCTAACATTCTTAACCTTGCAATTCCTTTTTCGTTTACATGATCAAGTTCTACAATGCCATAAGTAAGTCGGGTTTTCATGATTACTAAGTTTGAGTCTTTTATTTTGTATATTAAGAACATCATGTCCATAATGCAACAAATACATGTTGCGAGTAATAGAAATAACTAAATGAAAATCATTAAGTTCTAATCTAAAACCAAAGGGTAAGTCTAACACATAAGTCCCCACACGTTCAGTTAGCAACTCTTGCTTCATTTTCACGTGTAAGACGACTTCACCCGCCCTAACTGTCTTTAGACACATAAGCCCCTTCACATTCACACAAATGTATTTGCCACATCCGGTATCTAATACCAAGCAGTTAGCCCTATTAATGAACATGTTTATCTTAATAACAAAGATAGGTGTTCTAGTGCCAGAAGCACCTATTGTCTTCCATTTAACAACTAGAACCTTATAGTCCTTCTTCCAGTGCCCTCTTCTACTTATAGTAGAGGCAAACATCCTTGTCTACCCGCTCCTTCTCTTGAACACCATCTTAGTGATAGTGGACTCAAAAATCTTGAGCACGTTGTGAAGTTCAGGCATGGTCACATCCGTCTTATTCATATTGTTGTTCACAATGAAGCTAAAATATGAATCGGGAGCGATTGGAGGATAGCATAAATGAAAATGTTGGTCCTTTAGCTCAATGCCTAAATTACCAAGTTTCTCAATTAGGCCTATCATCATTAGCACATGAGGAGAAATCTTCTCTTCTTTAGCTTACCGACATCTGAATAGATCTCTCATCACTTCATAAATCTCAGATTGAGATTTAGAATCAAAGAGATCCTTCAGATGCTTGAGCATATAGAAGGGACTCATTTTCTCATGTTGCCTATGCAATTCGAGAGTAATGCCGAGCAACATCACACACTGAGTCTGGGAAGCATCCTTTTGATGCTTCTTCTGAGCTGCTACGTCAAACGTGGCAGCCTTAGGGAACCAGATGCAGGGGTAACCGGGATTGGCGTGTCCAACACGTACTCAATCTTTTCTTGCCTTAGCACCAAACACATGATTCGGTGCCAGTCTAGAAAATTTGGCCTAGCCAATTTTGTTTGTTTCCAAAACACATCTCAACAATAGTTATACATTTCAACTAACCAAGAGAAATAAAATAAAACGGGAATTAAAACACATAATTTCTATGATCAATATTCAGCAATCAAAATAAATATGGCCTTTAAATTTATTTTGTTTCCATTATTTTCACATACATAACGACCTCATCGGAAAAGTACGAATTTATATCTAATATAAATTATAATAGACTAGGATCATTATAATAGCATAACTGGTAGGTCTCCAAACCAATTGCGAAATTGCAATTCCTAGGTTGTCGAACCTAGTTCGACTGATGTCCCTTACCCTTTGTTCCCCGCGAGGGCTAGCGAAACAAAGTTAAGTTGGTTTACAACCATCAAGCGACGACATTACATGTCCCTATAAAAGTCCCGTTAGATATAGATCCGAGCAAAAGACGAGGGTATTTAAGTACTCATTGGAACAAAATCTTCGGTTTACTTTTAATTTTGATGGAAGACATCTTATCAAATTAATGAGAAAATTATATTTTAGTGAGGAACGTTTTTAAAGATGGGGTATTAATTGCTTAATCGAGATCCATCATGATATCTAAGTCACATTTGAGTGTTGTAACATGGATTAACCCGACCCCCGGCCTAATCACATGAGCGGCGATCGACCTCCCCTATACCATTTAAAGGGACCTGGAATTAGATGGACACCTTGCCAATCTATCCGAATATGAACTAAGTTTGCCCTAACCCAGGCCACTTAGGCTGCAGGCTGCTATTCAACTTAAAAGATTAGTACAAGCCGTGGGGCGACTTGTACTCTAGATCCTCAGGTCAGAAGCGACTTACGTCCAAATAAGTCGCGTATCACGATAGTCAAAGGAGGCACCCGGCAAGCCACAAAGTCCACTCCACAATTGGCGCAAAATAAAAGCGACGACGTCTGACCGGGCAAGGCAGATTTAGCAGGCCCCGAGATCGAAGCCCCTCTTAGTGCTCCTTTCCTTATGAAAATTCCCGCCCAAGAGGTGGGAATCACAGTATAAATAGGCCTTTAGGGTCACACTTATAAAAGGTTGGAAAATTTTAGTTTCTTAGGTAAAAAAGTATAATAAAACATTCCTGGCTTGGACGGCCCCAGACGTAGTCTTATTTAAAAGATGAACTGGGTAATCAAACTTGAGTGTTGTTTCATTACGTTGATCATCCATTTCCATATCTCTATTTTATTGTTATTTGTTGGCCGGAAATTGTAAGCCGGGCACAATAATTGGCGCCGTCTGTGGGAAAATTTTCTTGAAGAATTACACCAATTCTTGAAAAGACTCACCTTTCCGATCAAGCAATGACGATCAACCAAGGTAACACTATCGGACACGAAGCGGATGCCCGTGATTGTGTTGAAGCCTCTCTGAGCTCACAGCGCACCCGGCCCACGATCTCGGCGACCACTCCCGATTGGTGGAACCTATTACGGACACCAGAGGACGCAAAGGCCATAATGGCCGTCCTCAACAAGAAACACCTTACCTTCGACATCGAGGAGGAGCAGCCTCCGATCATGAAGACTGCTCATGACGCCTGAACCTCTAAGGGCAAGGCTGCCCTTGTCGAAAAGGGGCGGTTAACGGGCCAACTGGCGTACGACCCGGCGAAGCATGTAATCATACGGAATCATCGACTCCTAGATCAACTGACGGGATTGGACAATGTGTTCAACCGTCTTGGAGACCTGGGGGCTCATAAGGCTCCGATGGTCAGTGAGGATGAGGCTCAGTCTCACCCTCGACACGCTGACTAGGTGGAACGCGACCTTGCATTGGCCTTGAACATGCACCACGAGGAATTACCGAGAGGCTTGGCTATCCACCATGGTGACACATGGGTGGCTCCCCCTGCCGGGGACCATCGCGATATATAGGTTGCGGCGCTAGCCCGAACGGTCCAGTGACTTCTTGAACGAGTGGAAAATCAGAATGGGTCGGTAGGGATAGACAATAACCTCACCATCTCAAATTCTCCACTAGGGACCATGGTTACCCTGACGCCTACCCAGAGGAAGATCAGTATAGCAGCCCTAGATCGCTACAGTGGAAACATAGACCCAAGGATCCACGTGGCGAAGTACAATTCCTACATGGCCTCTATGGGCGCATCCGATGTAACTAAGTGTCGGCTCTTTTCTTTGACTCTGAGTGACCAAGCTCATCAGTGGTTTACCTCGCTACCACCATTCTCAGTGGACACGTTTGAACAGCTCGCCAGACTGTTCTTGACCCATTTCACGGCTCTGGCACCCCGACCTGTGACCAGACAACGCCTAATGAACACTGAACAAGGGGATACAGAATTAGATCGGTCTTACATTGAAAGGATCGACAAACTTATACTTGAAGGAGACCCCATAGGGGATGAGGCGAAACTACTTGGGGCCATCTCCGGCCTCAGGAAGGGAACCAAGTAAGGCGGCGCATGACCTCTGAATATCCGACTAGATATGCCGACTTCCGAAGGCGAGCTAGTGACTTGATCCATACATCGGAACAGTTGGAATCTCGACTCTCTGATAATAAGGATGTTGCGGATACAAGGAAAGGCTCTAAGAAAACCGGGGGTCAATACGAGGCACCCGACAACTTCAAGCCATTCGAAGAAAACATTCCGGTGAAACTGATGGAGCCATTAGGCATGACACCTGGGCATGTCTATACCCAAATTAGAGGGCGGGAACTGCTCCTCCCACCTCGCCCTATCAAAAATAAGAGCAAATTAAACCCCAACAAGTTTTGCCATTTCCATGAACAGGTAGGCCACTACACAAGCGAGTGCAAATATCTACTTCCCTAACTTTGGAGGCTGTACGAAGATGGACTGTTGGATGAATTTGTCAAGCGACCTCAAAGAAATCATGATCATGCGCAGAGAGGTCGCCAAGAAGGAAATCATCCCAGGTAGGCAGAACACGCCCAAGGGAATGCCGACTCGAGAGCAGAGCAGGGGGAACGACGAGTACCACCTATGCCCGAGGATGCGGGAGGTCGCCTCATACACACCCTCTCTCCACTTGGGACAGTTGGGGGACTTTAAATTTCCTCATCCAAATGACGAATGAAGGCCGAAGCAAGGGAGATGGAAAGTGACAGAAAAATGGTTCTACATGTGTTCACGGTGGGGGAAGAAACCAGTAAAATTGAGTTTGGTGAAATGGATAAAGCTGGAATAGTCTACCCAAATGTCGACCCCTTGGTGATTAAGGCCAATATCATGGGAACTACTGTATGTAGGTTACTGGTAGATGGGGGAGCTTTCTGCAACATCCTCTTCAAGAAGACCTTAGATCAGCTCGGGGATTATGATGCATACATCACCCCCTGTGACCACGTCATGAAAGGCTTCGGGGATGCAACTGCGAAGCCATCTGGCATGATCCGTCTGGCTATTGAGTTGGTTTCTACTTTAAATGATAAGGTTAGGGCCACTAGACTATTAGATTTTCTGGTTTTCGACCTCCTAAGTTCCTATAATGGCTTTCTTGGGAGGCCATTTGAACATGAGTTCGAGGCTGCGTCCTCAACATTCTATTTTTGTGTAAAGTTCCCCACCCAGTCGGCACCGTTAAGGGTGACCAGGTCGATGCAAGAGGTTGTTTGGTTTATTCTTCGTCTCTTTTCAATTTTGCATTGGTATCTAGCAAACAAATACTTGTAATAGATAGAGAAAAACAATGTGAAAATTTGAATAATGAAAAAGCAAGCAAGAAGAGAAGCCACCACGACCTCGACCCGAGGATGGGACCTGAACTGGAAGAATTTTTGCTCGAGGCCGAGATCAACGATCCCCGTCAAGATGACTCAAGGGGCATCCCGGGAGAAGATCTCGAGAAAGTCAAGGTAGACCTAGCCCGACCGGATCTAGAATTCATCATAGGCTCCAAGATACCAGACGACCTGAAGGGGGAGGTCATTAACTTTCTCAAAAAGAACTTGGATGTTTTCGCATGGTCACACAAATATATGGTAGGGATCGATCCAAAGGTCGCATGCCATCGGTTGCATATCGACCCATCTCGAAAGCCGGTATCCCAAAAAAGGCGGAAGTTTGGTCCCGAGAAATATTCAGCACTGGCTGAAGAAGTGCAGAAGTTGCTAAACAATGACCTGATTACACAGGCCAACCAACCGTAATGGGTGGCTAATGCAGTATTGGTGAAAATGTCTAACGGAACCTGGCGGCTCTGTATTGACTTCACCGACCTCAACGACGCTTGTCCAAAAGACTTCTTCCCCATGCCTCACATTGACCATTTGATAGATAACCTGGCCGGTCATGAAATGATGTCGTTCATGAATGCCTTCGTAGGCTATCATCAGATAGCCATGCACGAACCGGATCGGCAACATACCTCATTCCTGACAGAGAAGAACCTCTATTGCTGGAAGAGAATGCCCTCTGGCCTAAAGAATGCAGGGGCAACATATCAAAGGTTGGTCAACCACATGTTTGCCGATCAAATCGGCAAGTCGGTAGAAGTCTACGTGGACGATATAGTCGTCAAAAGCCTAAAGAGGGAAGACCACCATGTGCACTTGCACAAACCTTCGACATCCTAAGGAATTTCAACATGAGGCTCAACCCCAAAAAATGTAATTTTGGGGTTGAGTCCGGGAAATTCCTGGGGCACTTGGTCAGCAAGCGGGGAATAGAGGCAAATCCAGCAAAGGTCAAGGCCATCCTAGATATGGGAGCACCTCGAAGTGTGAAAGAAGTACAAAAACTCACAGGTTGTCTAGCTGCTCTGAATAGATTCATTTCCCGAATGGGAGATAAATGCAAGCCAATGTTCGACACGATTGGGAAGAAATCAAAGTTCGAATGGACACCCGAAAGTCAGGAAGCCCTTAATAAAATTAAAGCTTTTCTGGTATACGTGAGCATTTTATTGAAACCAGTTCCGGGGGAGAAACTTTTCCTATATCTCGCGACTTTGGAAACCGCTTTAAGTGGCTCGTCTGGGTAGAAGGTAAGAATGACCTTCCTATTTACTTTGTTAGCTAAACACTGAATGAGACCGAGCAACGTTACCCATTATTGGAGAAATTGGCGTATGCACTGGTCATGAGTGTGAGGAAGTTGAGACCATATTTTTTCGATCATCAAGTTGAAGTCCTTACTTCCCTACCCCTAAGGAATGTACTTCACCGACCTGATACAACAGACCGATGCCTAAAGTGGGTCATTGAGGCCGTACAATACAGAGTAACATAAACACCTCGCCCTGCCATTTAAGCTCAGGCGCTAGCCGATTCATTGTTGAACTTACCTTCCCCTCAGAAGCTGGCTGTTCAAACAGCCCACCTGGGAGTTGTTTGTAGATTGATCACTGACTTCCCACAAATCAGGTGCCGGGGTGGTCCTAATAAGTCCGGAGGGCATTGCATTCCAGAACGCCGTCACTTTCGACTTTCCTGCAACCAACAACGAGGCTGAATATGAGGCCATCATCAGCGGCCTAGAGATGTCAACAACTATGGGCATCAAAAGGCTACAGGTACACATGGACTCTCAGCTTGTAGCTTGTCAGGTCTCGGGAGAATACGAGGCACGGACGATAGGATGGCGGCCTACCAAGAGATTGTCAAGGTATTATGTCAAAAGTTTGAACAAATCCACGTCAAACTAGTCTTGAGAGATTGGAATTCAAGAGCCGATGCCTTAGCATGGTTAGTGACTTCAAAGGGGCCAACAAAAATAAAAGATGTCACCATCACAACGCTCGCCCATCCCTCCACTGCTCGCGCAATGATCGCGACCCTAGAAACTCCGACAATGAGCTGGATGACACCCATCTTTGAATACTTGACAAGTGGTCTCTTACTGCAAGATCGAGTTCAAGCCCGGCAGTTGCAATTACGAGCCGCGCGATATACAGTGATCAATAACAAATTGTATAAATGAGGTTTCAGCACACTTCTGCTACGATGTATCACACCGGAGCAGGGGAAAATTGTCCTAAGGGAAATACACGAAGGTGTATGCAGAAACTACGCCGGTGGACAATCATTGGCCCATAAAACCACAAGACAAGGATATTTTTGGCCAACATTACGGGCCGACGCCATCATTTTCGCCCGCAAATGCCAGAAATGTCAAATTCATGCACCTTCCATCGAGGTCGCCCCAGAGGAACTCACAAGCATCCTCAGTCCTTGGCCATTTGCAAAGTGGGGGATAGACATTATTGAGCCACTTCCGACTGCTCCAGGCTCGGTCAAATATGCCCTGGTAGCGGTGGATTACTTCACAAAATGGGCCGAGGCTGAGGCACTGGCAACTATAGATCAAGATCACGTCATCAAATTCATATGGCGAATATCATTTGCAGATTTGGATTGCCGCAGGCAATCATATCGGACAATGGAAAACAGTTCGATGGCCTCAAAATCGATACTTTCTTCAAAAAATGGAAGATCACAAAGCTCTTCTCGACTCCATACCATCCTCAATCGAATGACCAAGTCGAAGCGGTGAACAAAATCATCAAACACACACTGAAAGCCAAGATTGAGGGAGAAAAAGGAAAATGGGCTAGCGAGCTCCCCGATGTGTTGTGGTCGTATAGGACGACCTGCCAAAATTCAACAGGGGAGACTCCTTACTCGTTGGCTTTTGGAATAGAGGCGGTCGTACCCGCAGAAGTCGATTTCCCTAGTCTTCGCACAAGCCAGGCCGCGTTCGACCACAACGACGAGGCCTTAGCCAGAAATTTGGACCTACTCGAAGAGAAGCGTTTGGAGCCAATATGAGAAATGCAAGATATAAACAACAGTCAGAGAGGTATTACAATTCTAAAGTGCGACTTTGACGGTTCAAAGAAGGAGATTTGGTGTTAAAGAAAGTGCTTGGCGAGGTAAAAGGGGTTTTTGGTCCAAACTGGGAAGGTCTTGCCCAATGGAGCATATGAACTCGAAAGACCAGATGACACTAAGGCTCAGTACCCATGGAATGCAACTCATGTAAAGAAGTATTATCAATAGGTTCGAAGTCGCATCCTTGTAAACAATTCTACCAGTCAATAATAATGTCTTTTCTTCTTTTCAAAATTCCTGAGTTAAAATTGAGGGGGTCATGTAGAAAATGTTGGGAAATAGCGTGCACAGATCTATTCGGGGTGAATATTTAAATACAAATTTAATTCTTTAATTATTACTAGCATGAATTAATCCTATATTAATTCAAATAATAATTGCAACAACATATCATGCATATAATAAGCCACGTAAAACCTACGCATGCAGAATTTACGGGTTTACGTGAACGTACCTCTCGGGATGGCAGTGACTTCGGTCGGACGGACTAACCAAAAGGACTTCCCAAGTATTCCCTTAGCCCTTGCTCGACAATCCGGTGGGAGGATACTCGCGAACAATTAACAAAAGGAAAAAAATAAACTTTGTTGCACCACTTTCGTGGATTTGCTAATTTTTCCAGCACATGGAATTGTACTTGGGAATGAAACAATCATCCCCTATTTATAGGATAGAGGTGGTCGATTTTTCAGTAGAAAACCAATGTGAGAAAAGACTTTTCTTGATCACCAAGAAATCTTGAATATATCTCCTATATTCTTTTTCCCATAATTAAAATATTCCACAAAATTCCCACTTCCTCTATTATATGGATTTTCGAAAATATGGCCTTGCAAGATTCCAAGATTTGGATCTTCTTGAATTTATGAGATATTCTTGTATTTCAAAAAATACATATCTTCCATAATATCTTTTCAAGAAAATCTTTCTTGCCCTATATTTTCATCTTTTTCGAAAAATACATATGGATAAACCATGTGGGAGATTTCTTGAATTTAATGAGATAATCTTGTATTCCAAGAATACATATCTTCATTCCATAACAAAATTCAAAGAAAATCTTTCTCCCAACTTCATCCATAATTTTCGAAAATTTCAAGGAAAAATAAGCAACAATATTTATTTTATTTTAATCACCTTTTCAGTTAATGGACTATATGTTGGGCTACTCAGGGGGCCTTTAGGAGAACTAAGATTGGACCTTCTAATGGATCTTGAATATCTAATATTGAGCCACAATATAATTCAAGCCCGTAAATATTAATTAATCCCACTACATAATTAATATTGCACTATCCATCTTAACCCATATTACAGTCAATATGGCTCCCGCTCATTATTTCCCGTGTTTAAGATTATCTAGCCCATTAATTAATTCAAGCCACTGAAATAGCTTTCCGTTAATTAATATCTTTTGTCCTTGGTCAAGGAACGGTTCAACATTATTATCCATACCGGAAACTAATTCCACTTGCAAGATTTGGTATGATAAAGCTTATGAACCTCCCAAGGGGGCAAATCGAACAAGCGTACTTGCACACGATTCTTCGTATTAAATCTTAGCAATCACATGTGACCAATAATATTGCCCAAGATAAAAAGTATTGAATCTCTCTCTGATTTGCTACCCATGATAAGTCAAAGCAATAGTTACCAATCCCACGTGATCCTATTTAAGGGATGAAGGTTAAGAAACAACGAACCACTGAGGTCTAATTCTTCCTCGTTCAGTTCTGAAGAATTTATCCTCCTGTAGGTACTATTCAGTTCATCAGTCATGCACTAGTGTAATCTCTTGGTCAAGACAAACCAATGTGAGCCTTACACCTCAACCTTTCGTGATGGGTTGTTCATTTTGCATCTAGGTCGTGAATGGCGTACTTTTAGTTACAAGGGACTGTTAATTTAATCTTCTGTGATCTGGTATCACTAAATTAACTACAATGTAACACGTACGAATTATTGAACAGTTATGCAGTAAATATATGTAACATTCAATCATATTTAAAACATCAGTGATAAATAATTTATTTCAGTAAATAAGTCTGAAAATTCAGTTTCGATTATACAAAGTAAAAAGCATACTTTTCAGTATAATCCCAACAATCTCCCACTTATACTCAAAGTCTGCTTTTAAGTGTACTACAACATGTCTCGCGTAGTCCGTGACATCTAATGTCACCTACACGAACCTAATAATTTCTCCCACTTATACTCAAAGCAGATTGGCAACGGTCTTGACACCCATTCCACTCACATGTCTCTCGAATGTATTCAGAGGCAGACGCTTTGTGAATGGATCTGCTAGGCTGTCCTCAAATGCTATCTTTGCCACATCTATATCTCCTCTCTTAACGATTTCTCGTATAAGATGTCCTTCCTTTAGTGTGCTCTTTTGACCCGTGGACTCTTGGTTCTCTTGAATTTGCAACTGCCCCTAGCAGATATTGCTAGACAAATTCATAACACCATCCAAGTCCACTAAGAAGATCTAGAGCCCAATCGGTTCTTTCACTGCTTCACAAGCAACTACTTACCCGACTTCCATGGTTAAGTCAGTGATGCATTTCTGCTTCACACTCGTCCATTTGATGGCTACACTTCCCAAATGGAAACACACTAATTGAGGCAGATAATTTCTGGAATCTAAATGTGATTGGAAATCTGAGTCCGTGTAGCCGATGGGGATTGGAGTATCTGACTGATAAATCAACATTCTATCCCGAGTTCTTTTTAGACACTTCAGAATGTTTTTAACTGTCGTCCAATGCGCTTTCCCTGGGTTACTTTGATATCTTGCTACCATGCCTACGGCAAAGCAGATATCCGGTCTCGTACACAGCATTGCATACATAAGGTTTCCGACAGCCGAAGCACAAGGAATGCCTTTCATGTCATCTATCTCCTTTTGCGTCTTAGGGAATATTTTCTTGGATAGATGGATTCCAAGTCTGAAAGGTACGAATCCTTTCTTGGAAACTTGCATGTTGAATCGTTTCAAAACCAGTGTCTATGTAAGACGACTAAAGCAATGTTCAAAATAAAGTCGCAATAACAATAAGACGATGAGAACTAAGCAATTTTAAAGTCGCGTAAGGAAATCAAGTTGGCACAACAAAGGAAGGAAAAATACAAAATTTTCATTAGCTGGTGATGGCCCGGAGGCCGGTACATAGGAAAATTACAAAGATTACATCAAGCGATTCAAAATAAAAACAAAATACATCTCCATCAGAGCCTGGGATGACATCCCCAATAGAACTGGCACTCGGTCTCTCTACAGCCTCCCCCTCTGCGACCTCCGGTGAAGGTAAAACCCGACTGAGTCTCATCAGGATCAGGAATAGGGCGCATAATCCGGCTCGGGTTGGCGAAGAAGGAGAGGTCAATGCCCATGTCTTCCAAGTCCTTGATCTCCAGCATGACACTGGGGGCAGGAGGGTTGTCACGAACATAGTTGGATTGCTCGGTGACAAACCCGCTGAGGTCACCAGTTGGGTTCGCATTATGATAAATCCGGATGACCCCGACGAACGCCATCACGTAAGCGAAGTTGGCATTCAGCTCCTCAGTTTTCTTAAAGTATGCCTCCTTGGCGACAAACTCCTTCTTAACCTCAACCAGTTCACCCTCGACTCGAGCCACGCTCACTTTTTCCACCGTGAGCTCGCCCTCGACGTCCGCCACGCGACCCTCGAGATTTGAAATTCTTTGAGTTAGCTCAGAGTTGGACATCTCCAGTTTCTTTCGGATCTCGGCCGCAGAGAGGATCGACTTGGCCTGGTCAATAACCCTTGCCTGCGCCTTCCTCAAGTTCTCGAGCTCTGTCTCCAACTGGGCACTGGATTTCTCCAAAAAGAGGACCGCTTTCTGGGAATGGACGAGAGCCGAATACAGATTGTTCGTCACTTTCTGAAGATGGGCATTGGCATGGTCCGTTTGCGTCCACCCCCGGGGCAGATTCTGCAGGCCTCGTGAGAGATAAGCAGGCCAATCTTCAAGGACCCCGGCCGGAACGAGCTGGGGCGACCTCAAAAAACACAGCACCTCCGGGGAGAATCTGTTTTGTGTGAACTCCGGGCTACAAAAAGATACAAGTCATTAGTAGAGTAATGATAACAATCAAGAAAGTATATGACCAGACTTACTCGTTCACTTGGTCTGCATCCTAGCCCAGCCAGGAGTCATCCTCTGGGTGACGACCTCCTTCAGGAGCGGAGGTGGGCTGTGAGGTCGGGCAAAGCGGTGACCTTTCGAGTCCCCGGTTTATCTCCGACCGGTACGTGCCTATTTCCTCCCTCACCTTTTTCCGAGAAGGCTCGGAATCTGATGGAGTCGGCCTCGTGGACTTCCTCTTTCCCTTATCGGTGGGAGAGGGACCAGAAGGGGTTGAGCTTGGAGGAGGGGCACCGGTGGCCATCACATGCTTCATCTGACCAAGCACTGATTTCTTACGAGTAGCCATCACAGAGGCGGGCGGTTGACGTTGGTAGACCGGGGTATTAGGAACTGTTCACACAAAGGGAAATCCAGTCATATAAATCTCGCATAAAGCTTTTAAGTATTGACAATTACTTACAAGGGATTTTGAGATGACGAGGATATGTATACAGGTCGGCCTTGAGTCGATCGAGCTCGGAGTTCAAAGCGTTGATGTCCCGACAACTCGGGGGAGTGTCACAAACTATGTTTAAAGCCTCCAAGAAGTCCCAGTACAGCTCGGCAGAATGAGGTGTGAACACTGCAAGATAAAAAGAGAATTAGATCAGTACGACCTCAGAACTAAAAGCATAAAATTTATAGTGTTCAACGCGAGTTGCATAGTCTGTCGGGACGCGTATGGGCAAGGTACTTGAAGAATCCACAGACTCCCACGCCTCTCTGACGAACCACCACTTTCTATGCCAACCGTCAACTTTGTTGGGAATCCCACACACGAGCTCCCTACCCTTACGAAGTCGCATGGTGTTGTAGCCGCCGACCTGGGAAATGGGCATCATCACATAAGATATTTTACCCGGGTTCGACATCCGATATAATCTGGCTTGTCGTAACACTGTCATGGTAGATAGAATGTAACTCCAACCATTCGGGTAATCTGCGTGAGGCTCTGATTCCAGTCCGCGAGCAGATGAGAGATAGCCGGGTGTAACGGGAAATGAATTCCGGCCTCCATGGTATGCTCATTTACTGCAATCATCCCTGGCGGTGGCTGGTCGGCACTTTCGTCGGAGGTCACTCCATAAAAGTGTACATCCTGGGGCACCTTATATAAGCAACGAAGAGAACGCACATACCAATTAGACAGAACTTACGGATATTTTTCGTGAGATACCATGAAATCCGACTTGAACGACTTCCGATAGTAGCGTTCAGGTTGCTTGTACGGAGCTCGAGCCGCGTAAGAGTGATAATCGAAGACCCGCTCAATGGCTCCGTAGTCTCGGGCCGGGGCAGAGGGACCCGCGGCCACCATCCTCTCCGATGCGGCGGAACGGAGAGGGCTAAGATTCATTATGGGGAGATGAGTGATCTCCTCCAACTCCGCCAAAAATTGCTCATCGTCATTACCTCCATCATCCCGATTATCACTTGGGGCACCAACAGTCGAGGATCCCCCCACATTGATAGCGGCGGAGCTAGAGCCATGGTGGCGGCAGAGCTGAGCTATAACAACATTGTCCTCGTCCGAGGACGACGGAATCATGGGTTGAGAGGCAGAAGTGGTTGTCGAATAACCAAAAGCCATTATGTAGAATTGAGAAGGAATTAAGTTTTTACCTGAGTCAATCCTCGTCGAAATCTTGAAAATCCATCGGAAAATTGTGAAATCTCACGAAGCGATGAAGACAAAGAAGGGTTTAAGAGCCCAAAACCCTCATCCTCTTATAGAAAAGGGGAAGGGCCGAAGTATAATTTAGACAAACTATAGGCCCGTTCGGAAAAATGAAGTCGCGGAGATCGCGCATGGTCAACACCGCGATTACCAGTTGGGCCGATTCGCGGCACATGATGTCATCCGCCTGTCACACCATCATGACAAATCCATCAATCTGTCACGTCGATTCACAGGATCAAGGCGATGATCCGCCTTCCCATGATGACTCGTCTCAGGGATACTTCACTAGGTTGACTTGCCATAGGTCGAAAGAACAACGAGTCAAGTCAAGGCCCCGATGCAAGCACACGACCTCAACTTGAGGGACAATTGTTGTAACATGGATTAACCCGACCCCCGACCTAATCACATGAGCGGCGATCGACCTCCCCTATACCATTTCAAGCGACCTGGAATTAGATGGACACCTTGCCAATCTATCCGAATATGAACTAAGTTCGCCCTAACCCAGGCCACTTAGGCTGCAGGCCGCTATTCGACTTAAAAGATTAGTACAAGTCGCGGGGCGACTTGTACTCTAGATCCTCAGGTCGGAAGCGACTTACGTCCGAATAAGTCGCGTACCACGATAGTCAAAGGAGGCACCCGACAAGCCATGAAGTCGACTCCACGATTGGCACACAATAAAAGCAATGACGTCTGATCGGGCAAGGAAGATTTAGCGGCCCTGAGATCGAAGCCCCTGTTAGTGCTCCTTTCCTTATGAAAATTCCCGCCCAACAGGTGGGAATCACAGTATAAATATGCCTTTAGGGTCACACTTGTAAAAGGTTGGAAAATCTTAGTTTCTTAGGCAAAAAAGTATAATAAAACATTCCTGGCTTGGACGCCCCCAGACGTAGTCTTATTTAAAAGACGAACTGGGTAATCAAACTTGAGTGTTGTTTCATTACATTGATCATCCATTTCCATATCTCTATTTTAATGTTATTTGTTGGCCAGAAATTGTAAGTCGGGCACAACATTAAGCAATTACGGGCGCCGCCTACCCAAACATGATACATACGGACTAACAAATATTTGGGCGCCGTCTACCCAATCATTTAACACGGTCCTACAAATATTGGGCGCCTCCTACCCAAACAGTTATAATGCGGACCATAAAATGAGTTAACTAATTTAAACGAGCAAACAAGTTAATAGTGGGTTTTAATAAATCCTCTTTGAAAAATAAACTTTAAGTCCAATTAAAGTTCCAATTTTAAGATTATTAAAACACAATTAATCTAATTAATTATTTTTGGTCCAACCAATTCATTTTCAGAATTTTAAGCTTAATTTAAAATTCCAATTTAATTTATTTATTATTTTATTCCCGGGGGCTTAGGTGCAATTTTCAAAATTTGCACGGGAGGGCCTGTCTCAAATCAAATTTGCAAAATAGTCCTTCTACATCCTCACCCTTTCCCAATCGAATCCAATCCAAAAAAATTTAAACACCCAAATCAGCCAAATTCCAGAACTTCGGTTTCATCACAATTAATCCAATTAATTAATCCATTAAATCGAACTAAGAACCAAAACAAAAACTATCCAGATTAAATGTTCGAAAAATAAGGGTGACGAAAACCAGCAATTCGCAACGCGACGGTCACGACAATTGAGCCGACCTGAGTCACCGATGACACGCCCAACGTGCGGGTGACTCGCGGTCGCGAACGAAGTGGAAGGGGCGCGCTCGCGGAGCCGCGGCCCCTTGGTCGAAGACTGGTTCGAAACCAGAATGAATCAAGAGAGACGAATGAAGCGGCGGCGCGCAGCCACTGAGTCGTCTTGATTCTGGTGGCGCGCCGATTTGAAGCCCATCGAGACAGATATACCGGACAGGTCTCGAAAGCACTCAAGTGCACTGCCGTGAATAGATACGACACCAGGGAGAGCGAATCGCGCGGGAATTGTAGAAGTCGATGGAGACCGCGAATGGCGATGGAGCACCGCGGGCTTCCGCATGCGTCGCGAGGCAAGACACCTAGCGTCGGCCTACAGCGATGCGGCGTAGCATCGCCGGCCGTGAGATGGAGAGTGAGAAGCGGCGGAAACCCCAATCGTGGGGTAAACCCTAATTTAGGTTGGGGACGAAGGCAACAAGCCCCAAAATCGAGAGCAAAATAAGAAAATATGGGGTGCGGCTTCTTCAAAAGAACCGTGCCCCTTGGTTATTAAAAAAAAATAATTTTAAAAATCAAAAGCAATTATAACAAAGAGCCTGAAGCTATGATACCACTGTTGGATTTTAGAGGCACGTAAACACGTAATACATGCGCTGCGGAAATAAACTGTTCATCAACAACGAACACGTATAAACATAAAGAGAAGCCTTAAAGTAAATCATACGCATATTTCTCTACTACGGTATCCACGTAATCCTCGTTCACAGACTTGCACAGATTTGCCAGCATTGAATCCCGAGATGAATTTGCTAGGAAAATTCTAACTCTAGATTTTATGGAGAGAATTTGAACAACTGTTTTATGGATTCCCAAGAGCTCATATATATAGGAGAGACCCAGCTTAAATCTTAAGCTAACCTGATTAGGAAATAAAATCCCTAATCTTTATTTGAATAAATCTCTTAGATTTATTTCCTACATATAAAATCTCTACGGATTTAATTCCCATGCATATCAAATCTTTACGGACTTGATTCCATAAATATTAAATCCTATAATAATATTCCATATATTATTATTGGGAATCCTATTTAATTAAACATTAATAATAATTAATTCCAAATTAATCTATTATTAACTAATTCTCCATAAATTAAATATTAAATCTAATTTAACATTTAATCAACCAACTATAATCCGTAAAAGGGAACTACTTGTTGTGTGACCCATAGGCCCTCATATATCGAGCGATTAGTCAAACTAACGATCTTAATTGAACCCTAGACAATAAATCAGACATTCTCAATATATGAGGTACGTTGCGCGAAACGTGCAACTACCTTTAACTGAAACATGGGCTATTACGATTTCCTTCTTTCATTCGTGAATACTCGATTAAGTCTTGAACATGATGAAGTGTCTATTCAAATAATCTTAATCATATTATCTCTAATCACTAATCGATCATGTATGTTTACTTAGCCACAAAGTCTAAGTTGACGTGCATCGGTCGATAACTTTGATCCAATTATGATGAGAAGATGAGTATTCTCTCTAAATCCACATTGTGGAATGAATCCTATTCTTGTCTCAACTGCCACGCACATGCACTTCGTGATGAACCCAATCCAAGCCGTATCTACCCATGGAAGAGTGCAAGCGTTGGTCATGGTCAAAGTTCATCACTCCACACATGTCGTGCGTATTGACCTCAAGTCAAAGGAGTATCTCATCGCTGCCACTAACCGAGACACCCGTAGAAACATATTATGGACTTACATCAAATGGTTTCTTGGGTGGGTATACCAATACCCTCTAAGGTATTTGTGCATCCATCATGAGATACCTAGTATCTCGTAGTAAGTGAGATCTTACTACACTCTCTAAGAGTATGATGCAGATCGCACACCAATCTCCATTGCATCATCAATATCCCATTCTTGATGATCCTTGATCGGGGCCATTTGAGAATCATGCTTAAGTCATCTGAGTTCTCACAACCTCAATGACAACAATGACTCATGGGAACACTTGCATGAAGCAAACAATCAAACATAATATTCAAACAAGTGTATTGCCATACATTAATATTAAAAGAACTATAATATTAAATCAAACTGAATATCATCGAGTATTATGTCCTTACAATAGATTGTCTCTAGGACACTAACACTAACATTTTTCTGCAAATCTGTCGAGGAATCTGGATGATGGTTGGAACTTCAGAACCAGATTCAACAAGGACCATAAGTGCTTCCTTTATGCCTTGATTCTTTCGATCTAGAGCATGATCTTGCAATCTGTAGACGAGTTAATGATGCAAAGTAGCCATCACAGATTTTGAGATTTGTTGAGCATCAACTATCTGGACTTGCACCTTGAGGGCTTCTGTCAACGACACATCTTGTAAGGATAGAGCAAAGTTTGGAAAGAAAGTAAAGTGGTAAGAATAGTCCCGATGACATCATGCTCATAATTACGATATCTTGTGTCGAGTAGAGCGATTCTAGCCGAAATAGGCAGACCCATTCCACCATGATATGTGAGAACAAGTCTAATAGCTCCAAGATGGAGATGAGTATAACGATGTTTCCTTCAAGAATTGATATATTTTGAAGGTATGGTTAAAGTGATATACTACTCTTGAGAAGTTGCTGGTAGACTACGATGGTCCATCTTTGAGGACTGGACATATTCTTTCATAGGGGGATCTTTGTTAGGAATCAAGGATTTGATAGTTTTAGTGAAGGTACCATGTTTCTTGTAAACATTATAAGGGCAGACAAGGGGTGTAACTATATGTTCTACAATAACATCTTCAGGAATAGTAGAGTATTCAAGAAGCTTATCTATCTTATTATTTTGACAACGAGGTAAGGAAAGAAACGAAGACTGGGATAGTATTTGGGAGGCTATGTTTACCGAGGGCGTAGCCGTAGCAGCAGTGGATGCATCCATGGTGATGGGATTTTGGGACACCCCCTCCGCCTTCCCGTGCTGGGCAGGGGTGCCGACCGGCACAACCGCAAACTCTACCCCGGGCCGAACAAGAGGACGGGGCCTGGCTCTGATACAAGAAGGGGGTCAGGAGCCCTGCCTATGCACGCAACTCCCACGCAAGGGCGTCACGTAACCACAACTTGAGACACCGAGAAGCATGCCCTCATCGTCCTTTTTTCGCTTTAAGCGGCCACCTTGCCTGAGGAGCATATTTAGGACTACTAGCATGAAAACGGATATCATGTGGCTATCACTAACACACCATGGGGACGACAGGGACTGTAACCATACTGAGATTAAAACCAGACTCAATTTCATGTTGACATGGGGACAGGTGGGTTATGTTGTGGTGCTCCTGTCCAAACGGGTGTTTGGAGAGGGCGAGGGGATTATTTAGAACATGGATACTATCACAAAGCCTAACATAAAGGTGTAGAGATATATAAAAATGAAATTTTATTTAAACACACACTTATATATAGATTCTCATGGGTATCTTACAAGACTCTTACAAGAACACTCAAACACAAGAACTACTCTTACAAGAACACTCAAACTTATTTTTCATCACTAAGAACTACCCTCTCATGTTTCTAGCTTAGGGATGGGATGATCCCTAATGGTTCTTGCCTTCCTCCTCCCTTCAAGATGCACTATATATAGGCAGAACTAAGCATATATGAGCTGGCTCTCCTTTGAAGCATGAGGCAACACGTTGCTAGGCTTGCATGAGCTGATTCTACCTTGTAGCATGAAGCACCACATTGCTCTTGATGTATTTCCAGGTGTTTCTCAGCCATATTGCATGTATACCCACGTTTCATGAAGCATGCTTTCTTCCAAGCAGAAGGGGACCACCTGATAATGACTCTGCATTCAGATAAGACAAGCTCGAGGGACCACCTTGGCTGATTTTGTTTTTGTCTTTTTGTGGCTGAATTATTCTCTAATAAGGCTAAGTAGAGGGGGACCATTTGAGGATGACTCTTCCTTTGGATAGGACAAGCATAGGGGACTATTTTGGCTGATTTCCTTCTTGTGAATAGTCTTGTTATGGTCAACTATGAAGATGACTGCTCAAAGTGACGAAAATAAGCAAAGTAAATGATCACTAGTTGATCATTCAACCTATAACAAGCATAAAAACGAAATAAAAGTGATTACTACTTAATCACTATCCTATGAAAAGCTTTAAAACGATAAACAAAGTGATTACTATTTAATCATTGCCCTATTACAGATATGACAGATGTCATTTATTTAATAAAGCAAACACACGAAATGATATATTACACATTTATTCAACACAAAATCGTATTATTTTATGTTATTCGGAGGCCAAAGTATAGTCGGATCATATTTGATGTCGGATCCTTCAGGGTCATCTTGACTGTCGTCAATTATTTTTGATGAGGAACCTTGTCTAGCTGTAGACGTATTTCCATCTTCGTTATCAGAAAGGACTAGAGATGTATATGCTAGAGATTCTAGTGGCTCGAGTGGAGTGGTTTTGTTGGCACAACAAAGATATACATATAGTTGTCGTCTTTCCCAGATTTTAGCCCCAACTGATCCGCTGATCGTTTTCCATTTGTAATATAAAGGGAAAGGATGTGGTTTGTCCTTGATGATAGTAGAGTATGGCCTGTGACATAGGATGATAACATCAGGATCAACCATGTTTCCACCAATTTGATATTCTTGTTGAAGAAACTCTATCCATTCTTCTGGTGTGGCATACCACGAAAGGTATATCCATAGGAGAGTAGCTTCATTCTCTGTATCGAAGATGAAACTGATCATTCCTTCAATGGCCATTTCAATGGCGTGGAAGTATAAAACCGATATACACCATAAATACCACAGAGCATTTTCTGTGATCTTTGAGTTATGGCATATAGATAGGATAACCACGAACGACTTCTCAGGATTGAAGCATGCATCTTCGTAGGGAAGATGTGTTTCAGTGACATACTTTGAAAGCTTGCTGGTGAAGTTTGAACAGTTTAGAATGAATTCCTTGAGATAATTGACAATCCCAATAAATTGTTGTATCTCTTTTATGGACATCTGTTCATCGGGAAACTTCAAAAGCTCTTGCGCAATGTGAGGACCAGGTTCATATTCTCCTTAGAGATTCTCATTCCTAGAAACTCGATGCTCTCCTGTCCAATAATACTTTTTTTTTTCTAATAACATAATCCCAAATTTTTGTACCAAGTTTACAAATTGTTTCAGGAGTTGGCTATGATCTCTTTTGTTTTGTGAATACAAGAGGATATCATCAATGTAAACAAGGGTACTATGCATAATAGGTTAAAAAAATTGGGTCATGGCTTTTTGGAATAAGGAGGGTGCAACCTTAAGCCCAAAAGGCAAGACGGTCCATTGGTATTGGGCCGTGGGTATGCAAAAGGTTGTTTTATATCTATCTTTGGGATCAATTCCTATTTGCCAAAAACCAGATTTTAAATCAAACTTTGAGAAGACTTGAGCTTTAGAAAGTTGGGCTAATAACATTTGAGTACGGGGTAAAGGGAATTTATCATCTTGAAGGAAATGGTTGAGAGGTTTGTAGTCTTTGTTCTGCCCTTTTGTTGACATAGAATGCCGGACACGCCCAGTTTGATTTAGTAACTTCTATAAGTCAAAGGTTGAGCAGTTGATTACACTCTTGTTTTGCTAGTGTTAACTCTTTAGGAGTCATTTCAGGATGTGTCCCCTTTGTAGCTTTGATGTCTTCGTTCATCTTAAATGGTAACTGAATGAAAAATGCTTCATTTTTACATAAAGGGAATGGATGGATGAATTCTGCATAGCAACTCTTTAATTCGTCAAGACTTGATTGATAATTTCCTGGATCTTCTTTTAGAGTGAACAACTTCTGGATGGGAGTATATGGTAGGAACATCCTCTTGTACTTGACTCCTCTTGGATGAATCTGTAATTTTTTAGCTTTAAAGAACATGTCAAACCCCATTAGCAGATCATGGCCATGGAGTTTGTTTCCTATCACCTTTATCCAGATGATGTAGTCAGGAAATATCTTGATACCAACTGGCTGTCGAGAGATCAGGGACGTGTGAAAAATCTCGCCGTCTACTGCATAGAAGTATTCGTGATGTGTCTCCCAAGCGTCCTTGGGTAGAATATCAAGATTCATCATAGTCCTTCGTGCACTCGTATCTAATACTCCAATTGCTTTAATAGGCTTTGCATATTTTGACTGGAGTATTCTTATTTCAAGATGAGGTGCGGGAATTACCTCATGGATGATCATGTTGCCTCTTGTAAGAGATGGACCCGCCATAAATGTGGAAACGTTTTTGAAAAAACTTCCTTCATCTGTTAAATCCAGTGAGACAGGATTGATGGAGAGGCTTTGAACGCCTTTTTCAGTGCAAGATAGTCCATCATCAGGATTGTCGATATCTTGACTGGAACATTAGATATGACTGCGGTGCTGGTGGACCACAATCTTCATCGTAATCATCATCATATCTTGACTGGATAAAGGCCTCATCATCATCGCTGTCACTTTCTCCATATTTGCAAGTGCACCGCGGATCACACATAGAGGGATCCAAATCCCATATGAAGTGACCCATGATCCGATCTGAATATACATATTTTCCACCTGGTAGAAAATAGGAGATTGGCAACATGTCTCTCCCTGGTTGGTTAGGGATGACTCCGAGTTGCAGAATATGGATATCTGGCTTCTTATCGGATGAAGCACTATCGCCTATTTCAACCTTCTCGTTCTCCTCTTCTTGGTGTCTGCGATCAGTAGCCAGGACATGGGAGATTGGCCTATAGTTGTCAATGCATTTGGCCTTAATCTCTCTCAATTCTTGGAGTACGAGATCAACCATCTGGACGGGCTTTATGAAATGATAGTTTAACTCATAGTTGCTGGCCCACTCGACTGGTACTAATTGATTCAAGTCTTTTCTCCAGATTCCTTGGGGAATCTGGACGATTGTCGGGGTTGCATGCTTGGATTTGGGAAGCACCATCAATGCCTCTTTTATGCCTTGACTCTTTAGATCAAAATTATGATCTTGGAGTATATAGATCACCTGGTGGTGTAGAGTAATCATGACGGACTGAGGGTTCTCTTCTACTCCAGATAGCTGGATTTGCACTTTAAAAGCATCAACTAAAGGTACATCATTCAATGATAAAACCGAGTTTGGATAGAAGGTGATTATCACACTTTCCTCACCAAGGGTGGTAAGGACAGTCCCTATAACAGCATGCTGGTATATGTGATATCGGGTGTCAAGTAGTGTGATCCTAGCAGGAACCGATTGCTTCCTTTCTCCATTGCGTATAAGCACTAGTCTGACCGCTTCGAGATGGATATGAGTATAACTTCATTTCTTCTACCAGCTGATGTACTGTGAGGGGATTGTCAGAGAAATATATTGTTCTTGGGAGGTGGCTGGAAGTTCAAGATGATTCATCGTTGACGACTTGATATACTCTTTTGTTTTTGGCATTTTATTTTTTTATTTTTTTTGGTAAGAGTACCGAACTCCCTATAGATATGATATGGACTATCTAATCGTGGAACAGCCTGCTCCACAATTTCATCTTTGGGAAGGACAGAATAGTCAAAGAGTTTTTCTATTTTACTAGTATGAGAAATAGATAACGAAAATAAAGAAGATTGTGACAAAATATAAGAGGTGAGACTATCTACAGTACGAGTATGACTGGAATCAGAAGTAGACGAGGACTGGTATAAGACTATATTATGAGAGGTAGACGAAGACTGAGACAGTATCTGGGAGGCTATGTTTACTGAGGTCGTAGGAGTAGATGCATCCATGGCGATGGAGGTTTGGGACGCCCCCTCCGCCTTCCCGCGCCGGGCAGGGCCACCAATCGGCACGACCGCACACTCTACCCTGGGCCGAACAAGAGGATGGGGCCTGGCTCTGATACCAAAAGGGGGTCGGGAGCCCCGCCTGCGCATGCAGCTCCCACGTAAGGGCGTCACGTGATCACAACCATAACTCGGGACACCGATAAGCATGCACTCATCATTCTTTTTTTCGCTCTAATCGGCCACCATGCCTGACGAGCATATTTAGGACTACTAGCATGAAAATGGATATCATGTGGCTATCACTAACACACCATGGGGACGGCAAGGACCGTAACCATACTGAGATTAAAACCAGACTCAATTTCATGTTGACATGGGGACAGGTGGGTTATGTGGTGGTGCTCCTGCCCAAACGGGTGTTTGGAGAGGGCGAGGGGATTATTTAGAAAATTGATACTATCACAAAGCCTAATATAAAGGTGTAGAGATATATAAAAATGAAATTTTATTCAAACACACACTTATATATAGACTCTCATGGGTATCTTACAAGACTCTTACAAGAACACTCAAACACAAGAACACTCAAACTTATTTTTCCTCACTAAGAACTACTCTTTAATGTTTCTAGCTTAGGGATGGGATAATCCCTAATGGTTCTTGCCTTTTTCTTCCTTCAAGATGCACTATATATAGGCAGAATTAAGCATACATGAGCTGGCTCTCCTTTGAAGAATGTGGCAACACGTTGCTAGACTTGCATGAGCTGATTCTACCTTGTAGCATGAAGCACCACGTTGCTCTTGATGTGTTTCAAGGTGTTTCTCAGCCAGATAATGACTTTGCATCTATATAAGACAAGCTCGGGGGACCACCTTGGCTGATTTTGTTTTTGTCTTTTCGTGGCTGAATTCTATCTTGATAAGGCCAAGTAGAGGGGGACCACTTGAGGATGACTCTTCCTTTGGATAGGACAAGCGTAGGAGACCATTTTGGCTGATTTCCTTCTTGTGAAAGGTCTAGCTATGGTCAACTATGAAATGGCTGCTCAAAGTGATGAAAATAAGTAAAGTAAACGATCACTAGTTGATCATTAAACTTATTACAAGCATAAAAACGAAATAAAAGTGATTACTGCTTAATCACCATCCTATGAAAAGCATTAAAACAAAAACAAAGTAATTACTATTTAATCACCACCCTATTACAGATATGACATATGTTATTTATTTAATAAATATACAAAACGATATATTACAAATATATCCAACACACAACCGAATTATTTTATGTTATCCAGAGGCCAAAGCATAGTCGGATCATATTCGGTGTCGGATTCTTCCGGGTCATCTTTTTCACATTTCGGGATCTCTCGGGATAATCTCGGATTATCTGTTGGTTTGGAAATGCTTTCATTTTAAAATCCTTGCTATTGTTGAATGCTCTGACGTTTTGATTCTGGTTTGTGGTTGGGGTAGATAGAGGTATGGATTTCTTTTGTGCCAGGGAAGGTGGGCAAAAGTTACCATGCTTGTTGGGCTCAGCAGTTAGAGTGATGGGCTGTTGAAGTGAAGGTGGTAACACTTTAAGTCCAGTTGGCCGATGGGCCCATTGACTAGAAGATTGGTCTAATGTCGACAAAGAAAGATTATTTATTGGAGAATGGGGGAATTTGACTAACCTTTCTTTCATTTGAATTGGCTTCTTCCATTGATATGCTGTGTTGGGAAATTAAGAGTTTTGATGAAAGTTCCAAAACACTTGTAATAGGACCAGTCAGACCTGTTAGCTGACTGATGTTTTAGATATCGGTTTTAAGGTGACCAGTTGATAGTTATTGTATAGAACAACTGATCTAATAGATAGGTCACATATTGAGGGGGAACTCAATATGAATAGGTGAAATCTGAAGAAGGTCAGAAGATCAGATAATCTGATCAACCAGAGAGTCTGATGATCAGGTGAAGACATGAAGATGAAGAATCAGAAGACCTGAAGATCAGATGACTACCAGAAGAACAAGACCAGAAGACATACATCAGTTGAGTCTGCTAGTTGAGCTAAGACAACTTGCATCTGAAGACTCTATCAGGTAGACTGATCAGTTTATCTGATCAGTTCAGCTCACACCTGGTGACAACTGTTTGTACACCAGATCATACGATGTTAATCTGACAAGAAGAATGTCAACCTTAGTTGGTAAAGCAAACACTGAACAAGTGTACTTGTTAACCAATGAGATCGAGACACGTATGTTGGAGCTGATAATGCGGGATTTGGTGCTGCACAGTCAAACGGCTAGAAAGGACTAACAAACATGCTTTCGGCCATGCCGTTCCTGAAATACGTCACATCAAGCCTGCAAACTACCTAAAAATAGCTTGGATTTCGAATTGCTCTCCAACGGCTAGTTCAAATCCATGTCTATAAATATGGGATCAAACCTTCATAGTAAGGTTACGGAAATTATCATCAAGCTCAAGCTAGCCAAATTTCCGCACGAAGAACACAAAAATTGAAGAATATTTCTAAGTGTTCATCCCATAGTTCTTAGCACAGAAATCTTATCCTCTAGCTTTAGGCTACCCAAATACTAGGATATATTTCTAGTTGGAACACAACAAATGTTATACCCAAACCCACAAAGTTAGGTTAAGTTTGTTTAGCAAGATTTCAGACCAGGGTTTCTAGTTTCTGATTTCTGGGATCGGTTGAGTGAGAACTCTTGAAACATCTGATTGTACTGTGTTGGACTAACACATTAAACTAAGTCCAAGTTGGTTAAGTTGGTGCCCCTGCTGATAGGGAAGAGTGGACGTAGGACAGGTTGTCCGAACCACTACAAAATCTGGTGTACCTATCTGATTTATTTGCTTTACACTAAGCACACTACTTGTTAAAATATTACTTGCACATTCTGAGTTTGGATCAGTTTTGCAACAAGCAGCTGACCAGATCAGTTTGACATTTTGTCATCTGATTCAAAACAGATTACTCAGAATCAGTTTTAACAAACTGGTTTTTCACATGGGTAAAATCTAGTTTCCGCACATCAGTTAAACTGATAGACACCGAACTGATCTGCCCTCAGGAGATCAGCAAGTTGGATATCAGTCCAAACTGATTCACTCACACTCTGATCAGGAAACTTGCTTATCACACATGATCTCACACAAAAGTTTTTGAAGTCTATTCAGAGACTTCAACCCTCACGAAAACCCGTTCGGGACCTATAATTGGTATCAGAGCAGTGGTTCTACGGACCACTGGCTTTGAGTATCATCGGTTCTTGAGGAAGAACCATTGTGGTCACTTGAACAGATCTTTGAAAAACCTATTTTAAAACTCATCTATTTCCAAAGCTCACTTTCAGCATGGATAATACCTCGTGTATATATCATGATCTTCCTAAGTTTTCCATTGATGAGTATGCTGACTGGACCATACTCATGAGCAACCATCTGGGCGCGATAAGATGCAGAATGATGGAAGTTCTTGAACAAGGACCCATCATCATCTATCACAACAACCCAGCTGAAGGAGGTGATCCAGAATTTCCAACTGGAGCCAGAATTAGAAAGAGTCCTTCTCTGATGGATGTCGAGGAAAGAAAATTGTCCAATCTGGATACAGTAGCCAAACATATCATTATGAAGATGATGGACAAGATAACGAGAGAGAAGATCAAGTATCTCAAGACTGCCAAACAGATGTGGGATACTCTTGCTGGGATGTGCGAAGGAAATGATTTAATTAAGGACAGCAGATTGCAAGCCGGACTCGTAAAATTTGAGAAACTCAAGATGCTGCCCAATGAAACCATAAACCAACTCGATGGAAGAATCACTATGTCAGTCAACAAGCTTCGTGAACTGGGACGAGAAATGTCTGACAAAGACATCAACTACAAGATCTTGAGATCTCTGACCAAGAAATGAGATATGAAAGTAACAATGATAAAGGATTGTCAAGATATTGCCAAGATGAAGCCAAGCAACCTGTTTTTGAGCCTTAAAGCTCATGAGTTTGACCTGATTGAAAGAGGCCAAGAAGAAGATGACGAGTCGCCTGCTGAAGCCACACCTACCACATCAAAAGCAGTCCCATTCAAAGCAGCCAGTAGCAGCTCAAAGTCTACTAAACCTATTGGAAATATCATGAGTCAGACTGAACAGATTGCTTTGCTGACCAGAAAGCTTGGAAGATCCAACATTCAACTAGGAAAATATCGGAAATTTTATAGAGACTATCAGAACAACAGAGGAAGAGATAGAAGATCTACTGATAGATCACAAGAAAGGAATCGTTCTAATGACAGAAGAAATGATCATAGAAATGACCACAGAGAAGACAAAAAGAGAGATGATCGTTTTGATGATAGAGACAACAGATCAGAAAGGAAAAAAACAGATTACAGGCAAACTGGGAAGTCACCTGACAGATTCTACAAAAGGAATGACTCACCTGGCAGAAGAAACTCCGTGGAACCTAGAGCATGTTTCAACTGTCAGAAACCAGGTCACTACAATGCAGATTGCCCTGACCTGACTCCAAAAGAAAGAGAAGAAAAGTGGAACAGAAGAGAGCAAAGATACAGAAATAGAAAAGCCATGGTTGCTGATACATCTGGGATAGATTACTCTTATCTGCCTTCAGAAGATTCTGGTTACTCATCTGTAGAAGACTTCTGCCTGATGACCAACACTGATGATGTCTACGACTTTGATGATCTAATGTTCTCATCTGATGATGACATCTGCCTCATGGCCAAGGATGCTGATCTGTCTGAGGTAACTTCTAAACCTTCTGTGTTTTCTGTTTCCACACCTGTTGTGCTGAGCACACCTGCTGGAGAGATTGACCTGCAGCTTTACAATGAGCAATTGCTTGATGATCTCTCTAATGCAGTAGACACTTATACAATAGTGGAAGCTGAGAACGATAAGCTGAGGGCAGAGAACATTCAGCTTATCAAGGAAAATGCCATAAGTAAAGATGCTGAACTAAAATCAGTTGAGACTGTTCAGAAGATGACTACAGAACTAGAGTTTCTGAAAGTCAGTTCTTCTGATCAGGGTAAACTTGTTAAGGAATAGGAAGCTATTAACAAGCAGCAAGATGATGATCTCAAAATCCTCCAAGCTAAATTCGATGAACTCTTCTGACTGCATGAGAGTCTAAAACAAAGTGAGGTCAGTTTACGAAAGAAAGTATAAATTTTTGGGAAAGCTTCTAAAAATGTTGATGAAATAACAAGCTACTTTCGGAAGCCAAATGACAAGAAGGGTATTGGGTTTGATAGCCCTTCTGGATCCTCATATGTCCAACCTGGTTCACAGTCCAAAAGTGAATTCAGGAAGATTTCTGGTCAAGATACACGAAATACCAAATTTGTATCAAAGAATGGAAACAGACCTGCAGAACAGGTAAGGCGAGTGCCTGATCAGAAAGGGAACATAAATGAACCTCAACTGATCAAGCATCAGCCGAGGAATCAACATAAGAACCCTGTTCTTTTGAAGAGACCTCAACCTGGTCAGCAGATTAGGAATCAGAAAGAACAATCTCACAAGGGAAAGTTCAATCTGATACCTAATCAGGTCAAGCTGCCTAACCAGCATGCTAAGGGTAAACTACAGAAACCAATTGTGCAAAAGAGATATGAATTTTTTGATGGTAGCAGTCGTACCTATCCTTTCAACTAGAAATCCAGGACATCTGCACCAGAACCGCACTGGATTAAAAGAAGATAAACAAATCAAAAAAATCTCAAGTCTTCTGATTCATCCAAGGTTTTCACTCGTAATCATACTGATCAGAAAACACATGAAGAGATGTATGCATATGTAGATGCTTATGGGAGACAAATCAGGCCTTCAGATCTTGAAAATTACCATAGAAGTGCCCTGTTTGTATGGATCCTTAAATGTAACACTAACCCCTCAGGACCCAATCCTAAAGGGGTACTTAAAGCCTGATTTGATTGCAGGTTCGCATGGGTTTGGCCAATAAATGAGGTGTACAAGCAACTATCTGGTACATCGATAGTGGATACTCAAGGCACATGACTGGAAACAAACATCTCCTCAGTTCATACACAGAACAAGAAGGCCCACGTGTACTCTTTGGTGATGATAACTTTGGTTTTACCAGAGGATTCAGAACCTTAGAGAATGATGATGTACAGGTTACAGGAGTCTCGTATGTCAATGGTTTGAAGCACAACTTGTTATCGGTTTCACAATTCTGCGACAACGGATTCAGTGTTGAGTTCTCGACTGATCAATGCACTTCAAGAATAGAGCTACTCAACAGATTTTGCTAACTGGTTCCAAGAAAGGAACGATCTACACTGCAGATTGGAACAGTTGTCCAAGAAATGCATGCCTGATTGTTAAGAGTTCCAAGAGCAGCAGCTGGCTCTGGCACAAGAGGATGAGCCAAATGAACTTTAAGACTCTTAACAAGATAGCAAGGATGTCCCTGGTTGAGGGTCTCCCAAATGAGGTATTCTCTAAGGATCAGACATGTGTTGCATGTTAGAAGGGAAAACAGGTTAAAGCCTCATTCAAGGGGATCCCAAGAACAGCATCCAGCAGAGTATTGCAACTTCTCCACCTGGATTTATTTGGACCAGTTACACCACTTAATCTCAGCGGACGCAAATATACTCTGGTAATCGTGGATGATTGTTCCAAGTTTACCTGGGTTGTATTCTTGTACAAGAAGAATGAGACTACAACAAAGATACCTGAGCTGCTCAAGAAGTTACAAAATGAGAAGGGTGTCAGTATTGTAAAAATCAGATCAAATAAAGGTACAAAATTTCTGAACTCCTTTATTACTAACTTTTGCACTAAGTTTGGTATACATCATGAAACATAAGCTGCCAGAACACCACAACAGAATGGCGTAGCAGAACAGAGAAACAGAACACTCAAAGAAGCTGCTCGCACTATGTTAACTGAACATGCAACTCCAAACCGCTTCTGGGCAGAAGCTATCAACACAGCATGCCATACTCTGAACAGATGTTCTCTGACTAAGATTCACTTCAAAACACCTTATGAACTGTGGAAGGGCAGAAAACCTCGTGTTTCTTACTTCCATGTTTTTGGGGTGCAAATGTTTCATTCACAACAATGGGAAGAGTCAGTTGAAAACCTTTGAAGAGTCAGATGAGGGTATAATCTTAGGATATTCCTCAACCAGCAAGGCTTTCAGGGTGTTCAACAGGCAAACCCTAGTCGTGGAAGAAACACCACATGTGGTCTTTGATGAGACATCTTCAAAAGAAGAGAAATTTGCCACAGAACAAGCAGTACCAGATCAAACCGTACCTGATGCTCAGAAAATGGATCAGTTAATTATCAAAGAAAAGGGACCAGATCATGTAATAGTGTACGTCTCTAAGCTTGATCTTAATGATTCACCAGTTCAAACAGACCCTCAGGTACGTACAACTATCAATGAAGAAGTCGGTGCATTTGAGACGAAAGAATAACCCGAACCATCCGGGTCGGGGAACACTGATGTTCTATGAACAGACAGACATCGAAGATATGATGATTCCAACATCAGCTGAGACTTGTCCATGCCAAATGGATCCTATTACTGTACCTCTCCCAATCTCTAGTGATGAATCACTATCAGAAAAGGATGATGTTCTCCAAACAGATCAAAATCAGAAAAGAAGGACCTGGATAACCAGTCATCCAAATGATCTGATCATTGGAGACCCATCTGATAGAGTTAAAACTAGAAATCAGATTGGTGATTTCTACGACCCCTTTCTTTTTGCCTCATTAGCAGCCCTTCTTAGACCTGAAGTCTAGTTCATAGACCCGAGCCAATTCTTTCATTCAAGCAATACGAATGTGAGATTTCAACACCGGGCTCACCGACAACTTTGAAATCGTATAATGCAGGCGCAAGAATGAACTAATCAAAGTCTTTTTAGCAGCAACTTTGCAGCTAGGAGCGTGCTTTGAGAGGCCTAATTCCTTTTATCAACCACGGGGATAGATCTTAGGAGTCTGGAGCCCTAAGCATTTTCGGTGAAATGCTACTACAATGAATGGGAGCCAAAGTTGACTACCCTCTGGACCCTCAAAGACTATATCTCTTCCCCCACGAGCTCAGACTCATTCAAAGAGGGTAACTCGGAGTGCTGCCGCACAGATTGAAGCAGACAAGGAACTGGCAGTCAAGCTGACCAAAGAGCAACTTGATGAAGAGACACGTCTGAGTGAGGCAAAAGGGAGAACTGAAAAGCTAGCTGAGGCTGAGAGCCTGAAGAAAAGATACATTTCCAGAGAGAAGAAGGGTCTAGCTGGAAAGAAGACTGTTGAACCCCTGATTCCTACTAAGGTTGAAGATATCATTCCTAAGAATGATAGATATGAAGAAAGGATGAAGGAATGGTTGAAGATAAGAGCAGAATGGCTCCTGGATGCTTTTGTTCTGGAAATAGTGCCAACTGAAGAATCTCCAGAAGATGAATTCTTGAACTGGATGGAGAACAAACATCCAATCTTTTTGAAAAATCTGGAATATGATGCCAAGATAATCAATGCGAAGATCACACATCCTCCATATGATGTGTTGGATTATAAGAAGAAAAGGGATGGCTCATTTGACAGATTGGCGTTTGAGAGATTTTACTTCGACCTGATGGGAAAAGCCCGCATCACTGATCCGCAGCAGGTGAACGATGTAAAGTGGAAATTATATCGCATCTTCGATATTCCACAAGATCCGCGAGAGATTCCAGAGGGCTATGTTCCTAAAGCTTGAAGATCAGAAGACTGTTTTAGGATCAGGTGTACTTTATGTTTAAAACTTTTCAGATGTATCTTGTAATAACAATTCTGATAAATGAAAACTTTACTTTACTGATCCTAAGACAAACTCTCATTGTCTTCTGATTATCTGTTCTTTATCGTTTTTTTTATCAACTGTTGTTGGTTTCTCAAATGTTTTGGTTTCATCAAAAAGGGGGAATTTGTTGGGAAATTTAGAGTTTTGATGAAAGTTCCAAAACACTTGTAATAGGACCAGTCAGACTGTTAGCTAACTGATGTTTTAGATACCAGTTTTAAGGTGACCAGTTGATAGTTATTGTATAGAACAACTAATGTAATAGATAGGTCACATATTGAGGGGGAACTCAATATGAATAGGTCAAATGTGAAGAAGGTCAGAAGATCAGAAGATATGATCAACCAGACAGTCTGATGATCAGGTGAAAACATGAAGATGAAGAATCAGAAGACCTGAAGATCAGATGACTACCAGAAGAACAAGACCAGAAGACATACATAAGTCAAGTCTGCTAGTTGAACTAAGACAACTTGCATCTGAAGACTCTATCAGGTAGACTGATCAGTTTATCTGATTAGTTCAGCTCACACCTGGTGACAACTGTTTGTACACCAGATCATATGATGTTAATCTGACAAGAAGAATGTCAACCTTAGTTGGTAAAGCAAACACTGAACAAGTGTACTTGTTAACCAATGAGATCGAGACACGTATGTTGGAGCTGACAATGCGGGATTTGGTGCTGCACAGTCAAACGACTAGAAAGGACTAACCGACATGCTTTCGGCCATGTCGTTCCTGAAGCACGTCACATCAAGCCTGCAAACTACCTAAAAATAGCTTGGATTTTGAATTGCTCTCCAACGACTAGTTCAAATCCATGTCTATAAATATGGGATCAAACCTTCATAGTAAGGTTACAGAAATTATCATCAAGCTCAAGCTATCCAAATTTCCGCACGAAGAACATAAAAATTGAAGAATATTTCTAAGTGTTCATCCCATAGTTCTTAGCACATAAATATTATCCTCTAGCTTTAGGCTACCCAAATACTAGGATAGATTTCCAGTTGGAACACAACAAATGTTATACCCAAACCCACAAAGTTAGGTTAAGTTTGTTTAGCAAGATTTTAGACTAGGGTTTCTAGTTTCTGATTTCTAGGATCGGTTGAGTGAGAACTCTTGAAACATCTGATTGTACTGTGTTGGACTAACACATTAAACTAAGTCCAAGTTGGTTAAGTTGGTGCCCCTGCTGATAGGGAAGAGTGGACGTAGGACAAGTTGTCCGAACCACTATAAAATCTGGTGTACCTATCTGATTTATCTGCTTTACACTAAGCACACTACTTGTTAAAATATTACATGCACATTCTGAGTTTGGATCAGTTTTGCAACAAGCAGCTGACCAGATCAGTTTGACATTTTGTCATCTGATTTAAAACAGATTACTCAGAATCAGTTTTAACAAACTGGTTTTTCACACGGGTAAAATCTAGCTTCCGCACATCAGTTAAACAAATAGACACCAAACTGATCTGCCCTCAGGCGATAAGTAAGTTGGATATTAGTCCAAACTGATTCACTCGCACTCTGATCAGGAAACTTTCTTAACACACCTGAACTCACCCAAAAGTTTTTGAAGTCTATTTACCCCTCCCCTCTAGACTTCAACCCTCACAAAAACCCATTCGGGACCTACATGCTGAAATCATTGAGCACGATTTGATGGCTACTGAGGCACCATGGATGAGTGGTTGGCCGTGGTTGTATCTTTTGTCCAGAACATCTTCTTCTTTTGTAGAGGAGATAGGTGAACCCCCGTTGTAAAAGATCCGTCTTGGTACCTATCTTGATCGTTGAGCTTGGGTTGATATTCCTTGAATTTTTGTTTTGGAAAAGGAGATGCCGAGACTAGCAAATACGGTAGGAACATCTTGTTGTATCTAACTCCTTTAGAAAGGATCTAGATCTTTTCGGCTTTGAAGAATATATCAAAACCCAAAAGTAGATCATGCCTATGGAGACTGCTTCCTATCACCTTTTCCCAGATGATGCATTTAGGAAATATCTGGATGCCAATCGGTTGTTTTGACATCAACGTCGTGTGGAATGACTTGCCATCCGCTGCATAAAAATACTCACGATGGATTTCCCAGGCTTCCTTTGGGAGAAGATCTGGATTCGTCATAGTCCTTCGAGCGCCTGTGTCTAATACTCCAATGACCGGAAAAGGTTTCACAAATCGTGATTGAAGTATTTTTATTTCCAGATGGGGTGTAGGGATTACCTCCTGAGAGTAGATGTTGTTTCCTGGGAGAAGAAAGGGACCTGCCATGAAGGAGGGGATTCCTTCATCCGAAGAGCTTTCTGAGGAATCGAGAAGAACAAGAGCTGTATCTGAATCTTGGGCTTCTTGTTCGGAGAATAGTGATTCGACATCTGCACCCTCTTTGCGATCATAGTAGAAAACCTGAGATGCTAGTTTAGCTGCTTTGTGTTGTTTGTTGGGACAGTCGCATAGTGTCCTTTTTCTCTACAAAGATAGCATATATCCGTCGTCTTCTTCAGGACAGGTTTCTTTCTGAAGAACCTGGTCTTCGAATTACGTTGTTTTCATGGATTTATCCTTCCTTCCTTTTTTGAACACGTACATTGTAACACCCCGTTTTCAAAAACTTCCATTTTATATTTAAAATAATTTAATTATTTATTTAAATATCAAAGTTGTGAATTATTTGAGTTTGTGCAAGCTTAAAATTTATGAATTTTAAGAGCTAATGTTTTCAACGGATGTTTTTAAAGAGTTTTTGCAGGATAGCCCACTGAGGAGACCGAGCTTAATTTCGACTCACTCGTCACAAGTAATTAACAAAAAGAGATAAGTAATTCCTGGAACAAAAATTAAGATTTAATTGAATAATGATTATAATACAATTAATATTAATGAACTTTATAGTTGTTAGAATAATAAGTATAAATGGGCCTTTATTAGAATAGTCTATTCACTTGTATATATATGTGTGTACTCTTGACCTAATTGAATACATAGAAAATTCTCCCACACTATGTCTTTTGATTATAGCATAACATGGTATCAGAGCGTGGTTCAGATTCTGAAAATTAGGGCAACATTTCAAAAATTAGGGCTTTAATTTCAGAAATTAGGGTTTGAGAAAATTAGGGTTTGGGCACATATTTGGGGTTTTACCATTTTCGCTCAGATTCGGGCGACACCACCCACACAGGGAGGTGCGCCGTCTCCCGGTGACCCTTCGCCAAAAGTCCGGCAATGATGTCATGGGGCGTGGGGCACACGCCGGCGGCTTTTTCGCAGCTTATTCTTCCAAATGCGCTGGCGGCACTGCTTTCTCGCCGAATTTCCTCCGTGACTTTTCGATTGAGCTCAGTGTCGCCGAGCTCTTTCACGATTATTACTCTGCTTGGGTCAACATCCGAGTGGTGTGTGATTTCATTTTTGGGTACAGATTTTGTGAAATTTTGGATTTGATTTGTTGCGTTTCTGGAATTGTTTCTTTTGGTTGGTTTGTAGTTTTGAAGATAAAATGTCTTCTGTGGAGTGTCGTTATTGTCATGGGTTTGGACATATCAAAGGAAATTGTCCAAAATTGCTCAATAAATTTGACCACTTTTAATGGTTACATCCTTATTTCTACTAGTGAGTATGCAAGGTTCTTTGCAATTTTTGTGAATCGACCAAAAGCAAGTTCTGTTACCCACCGTTTGCGAGTCAGGTAATTCTAATGCATGTCTTGTTTCCTCATCATCCAAATGGGTCATTGATTCTGGTGCCACAGATCATATGACAGGTAATCCAAACTTGTTCTCTACCTTTTACCCACATAAAACTGCATTTCCTGTTACTTTAGCCGATGGTTCACAATCTCGTGTTATTGGATCGAACCTGTTAACCCGACATCATCCCTATCCTTGTCATCTCTGCTCTAGTCTCCACTGAACTTTCGTTTAATTTAGTTTACGTGAGTAAACTTACTCGTAATCTTAATTGTTGTGTCTCATTCTATCCTCGATCATTGCTTGCTTGCTTCTTCTTCTGACGAAGAAGATTATTGGTAAGGGACATGAATCTGGCGACCTCTACATCCTTGAGACACCTCAGACTAATTCAGTAGCATGTGCAGGAACCGTCACTCCCATGGATGCACATCGTCGGTTGGGTCATCCTTCTCTTCCTTTGTTGAAGAAACTGTATCCGCAGTTCTATCAGTTGTCATCTCTAGATTGTGAATCTTGTCATTTTGCTAAGCATCATCGTATTAGTTTGAGTCCTCGAGTCAATAACCGAGCAAGTGCTCCTTTTGAGTTAGTCCATTATGATGTTTGGGGTCCATTTCCAGTTACATCGAAACCTGGATTTCGTTATTTTGGCAACCTTGTTGATGATCATTCTCGTATGACATGGTTATATTTGATGAAAAATCGTTCCGAATTATTTACTCATTTTTCTGCCTTTTGTGCTGAGATTAAGACTCAATTTGGTGTGTCTGTGAAAACTCTGCAAGTGATAATCTAAGGAGTATCTCTCAAAACATTTCATTGTTATATGCTTTGCATAATGGCATTCTCCACCAAACATCGTGTGTTGATACACCGTCTCAAAATGGTGTGGATGAGAGAAAGAATAGACATCTTCTTGAAACAGCTAGAGCCTTGTTATTTTCCATGCAAGTACCTAAAACATTTTGGGCTGATGCTGTTTCTACTGGTTGTTTTCTTATAAATCGCATGCCTTCTACGGTTCTTGGTGGTAAAACTCCTTTTCATGTTCTATTTCCATCTAAGTCCTTCTTTCCTATTGAGCCTAGAATATTTGGTTGTACTTGTTTTGTTTGGGATGTTAAACCTCGGTCACAAAAATTAGATCCAAAATCTTTGAAGTGCATTTTCTTGGGTTATTCTAGGGTGCAAAAGGGTTATCGGTGTTTCTGTCCTAGTCTCAACAAGTATCTTGTATCTGCTGATGTTGCCTTTTCTGAGCATACACCATTCTCTCATTCCACTCCTCCTCCCACTGAGGGGGAGGATACAAACTTTTTGATATATACAGTTCCTCTTCCGGTGATACCTCCATCTGACTCCACTCGGCCACCTATCATACAAACGTATTCTCGTCGTCCTCCACCTCCTGTTCCTGCTACTGCTGATTTGGTTCCCGATATGCCAGTTTCATGTCCTGATGAGCCAATATCTTCGTCAACAGATCCTCCTCCAAGTGATGATCTTCCCATTGCTCTTCGAAAAGGTAAACGTTCTTGCACTTATCCCATTTCCTCTTTTGTTTCATATGATCACTTATCCCCTTCCTCTCGAGCTTTTGTTTCTTCTCTCGAAACTGTTCCTAAAACCGTTCAAGAAGCTTTGGCCCATCCCGGTTGGCGTAATGCCATGATTGAGGAAATGAATGCGTTAGATACTACTGGCACTTGGGTTTTGGTGGACCTTCCTGCAGGTAAACGGCCTATTGGCTGCAAATGGGTGTTTACTGTTAAAGTTAATCCTGATGGTTCTGTGGCTCGGTTGAAAGCTCGCCTTGTTGCCAAAGGCTATGCTCAGACTTATGGTGTTGACTATTCTGACACCTTTTCTCCTGTTGCCAAACTTACCTCGATTAGGCTCTTGATTTCGATGGCCGCTACTCATCATTGGCCTTTACACCAGTTGGACATCAAGAATGCATTTCTCCATGGTGATCTCGTTGATACTATTTATATGGAGCAACCACCTGGTTTCGTTGCTCAGGGGGAGACTCATAAGGTATGTTATCTTCAGAAGTGTTTGTATGGTTTGAAACAGAGTCCTCGTGCATGGTTTGGTACTTTTACTCGTGCTGTTGAGAAGTTTGGCATGAAGCAAAGCAAATCTGATGATTCTGTTTTCATATGCGTTCTGAGGGTGGTATTATCTTGATGGTTGTGTATGTGGATGATATTGTGATCACTGGGAGTGATGTTAAAGGAATTGCATCTTTGAAAGCTTTCCTTCCTACTCAGTTTACTACCAAGGATTTGGGGACACTTAAGTATTTTCTTGGTGTTGAGGTGAGTAGGAGTAAGAAGGGAATTTTCCTGTCTCAAAGAAAGTATGTGCTCGATTTGCTTTCTGAAACAGGAAAACTGGGAGCTAAACCATGTAGCTCTCCAATGGTTCCCAATTTTCAACTTACAAAAGAGGGTGTGTTATTTGATGATCCCGGAAGATACAGAAGGTTGGTTGGAAAGTTCAATTATCTTAGGGTGACACGTCCAGATATTGCTTACCCCATAAGTGTAGTGAGTCAATATATGTGATCACCAACTGTTGATCACTGGAAGGCAGTACAGCAAATCTTGTGTTATTTGAAAGGAGTCCCTGGACGTGGAATTATGTATAGTGACCATGGTCACGAAAAGGTTGAATGTTTTTCTGATGCTGATTGGGCAGGGTCAAAGGAAGATCGAAGGTCTACTTCAGGATATTGTGTTTTCTTTGGTTGAAATTTGATTTCATGGCAAAGTAAGAAACAAAAAGTAGTCTCACGTTCGAGTGCAGAGTCTGAATATAGAGCTATGGCCAAAGCTGTGTGCGAGATAGTATGGGTATATGAGTTTCTAAATGAAGTGGGTTTAGAGATCTCAATACCAGCCAAACTGTGGTGTGATAATCAAGCTGCGCTTCACATTGCCTCTAATCCGGTCTTCCACGAATGGACCAAACACATTGAGATTGACTGTCACTTTGTTCGTGAGAAGATTCAACGTGGCCTAATTTCGACAGGTTATATGAGGACTGAAGATCAATTAGGAGATATCTTCACTAAGGCTCTTAATGAGGTTAGAGTTGACTATCTTTGTAACAAGCTAGGCATGATTAACATCTATGCTCCAGCTTGAGGGGGAGTGTTAGAATAATAAGTATAGATGGGCCTTTAGTGGGCCTTTATTAGAATAGTCTATTCACTTGTATATATATGTGTGTACTCTTGACCTAATTGAATACATAGAAAATTCTCCCACACTATGTCTTTTGATTATAGCATAACAATAATAATTAATTATAAAATATTTCCTATCAAGAAATATTCTGCACAGATTATTTAGTTATAGAAATTCCTATAATCATGGGATTTAATTCGATTATTTTCATATCTTGATCATTATTGTATCTTTATATATATCAGTGTAAATCTTTCATATTAATTAATTAATAAAATTAAGAATACTTCAACAAAATCAAAACACACGCACACAACATAAAAAATATATATTCTATCTTTATAATTTGTTTAAAAAAACACGCTTAAAACAAAAAAAAAAAGAAGAGAAAAAAAAAGACGCTTAATAAAAAAAGAGAGTGAAGAAAACTCACGCCCATCTGCTCATTCTCATTCGAACGCCTCTTTCTCTGCTTCTCTTCCTCTCTCTAACTTTCCCCTAAAATTCGATCAATCTGAACAAATTTTCAAGAAACCTTTGATGATTCAAGAGACCTTCAAGGAAAGAGAAGAACAAACACTCCCTTTCAACCCTTTTCTCAAAACTAAGTTCCAAAAGAAAATCTGCCCAAATTTTCTAACAAGGTATTTGACTTTTCCCCAATTTCTTTCCTATGATTTTTGGTAGGATGATGTTTAATAATTTGAGATTAAGCCTTGAAACATTATTTTTGACATAGGGTTGAGAATTTTGAATGGATTTTATGATTTAGCCTATGGATTTGTCAAATATGTGATTATTTGGTGTTAATTAATGAGTTATATGTTGATTTTGCAATTGCATGTTGATTTCGAGATTTGTTATGACCTTTCCTGGACGAATTTGACAAAACCCTTTTATCACATTGATGATGAATTACCCACATTTTAAGCCAAATACTTACTTGGGAAAATTACTCTAAGGTACATAATTCTGGGGAAAATTACTCTAAGGTACATTGTGCAAAAAATAGTTTGCACTTTAGTTCAAACTAGATACTAAAGTGCAACGTATTTTTTGCACATTGTACCTTAGAGTAATTTTCCGATGATTTTTGTACCTTAGACTGAAGACCCCTACTTACTTAAATAAGACAATTCCAAAAGTAGGTTTACATAAGTATGTTATGACTAACTTAATATAAGAAGAGATGTCATTTAGGGTACCTATCATACATGCAATTTTAACATTAAAAGGGTCGACACATTAACCTAGAGGTTTGAAAAAGTTTTGACTACTTGACCTAACAATGTTTGCACAATTATAAAACCAAACATTTCAAACAACATTTTAACCTTTCAAAAGACCAACTAGTAGTTTGCAAAAGATTCAACCACTTACCATAGAAAATCATACATAAGTCAAAACCATAATTTAGGTCAAACTAATACTTAATCCACTTCTTACATATATTATGAAAAACACTGAGTAGGTTTAACAAAAGTCTCCCCAGTCAGTCGTACGTCCGTCTCGTCATCAACAGACCTGAAAATGTTAAAGTAGCATCATGAGTCTTCCCCCGGAGAGGAAGCCCAGTGGGATAACATTCAATATACTAATGCATTAAAGAAATTCATTTGATGTGAAGAAATGAGTACATGCCAAGGCCCGTCGACCCGGCTAATCCACACAGCGTAATTCCACACAACATAATCTACAGAATTTAAATCCACACAACATAGTCCATATAGCGTAATCCACACAGAGCAAAATCGAGCAAAATCCGAAGTGTTGGGAGATGAATTTAATAAAGAGTTTTGATTAGATCCCAAAACCCCTGAGTATGACATGTTCAGGATAATCTTGATAGTCTGAGTTAGGTTTCAATATAGAATAGTGAAGGAAGATATCTGCACAATGTATAGTCAGCAGATATTAATCAGGTTTTTGATACTATAGACTCAGGTAGAACTGAATACTCAAAAGATACTGAAGAACTGAAGACTCAGAAGATACTGAAGAACTGAAGACTCAGAAGATACTGAAAATACTGAAGACTCAGTAACAAGATGGTAGTTACTGAAGAATCAGTAGTTATTGAAGACTCAGGAAGACCTGAATGTTCAGAGGCACTGAAGAAATATCTATCTGAATATATGCAAAACTGAGGAAAACACACATTTACAAAAGAATAGATATTGCCCAAAACATTCAAGTGCAGACAAAAGGAACTAAGTCTAAGTGTTGTTTAAGGTTGTCTCATTCAGAGAGATTGACCTAAAAAGAGTTGTTTTTGTTTGTCTACATTCACTGAAGACAAGAACCAATCAGAGGAAGACAACACTGTACTTTACTGACCCTGAAAGCGACTGGAAACTGAATTTTGTCAATAGTACTATGTTCCAGACTGCAAAAATTGGTGATTGGCTACATGGTTGCATATTACCTAAAACATGCAAGGGAGTATTCAAATCCTAAAAAATAGTCGTTCATCAATAACCAGAAGAGAAAACTCTTGAAGCTATCTCTTCCAACGGATAGTTTTTCAAAGAGTGACCTTGGAGAAGTTGCCTATATATACCAGTGACCTTCACCATTGAGAGGTTACGGGAAATTTCAGCAACTCAAGAGCTCATTCGTATTCTTGCAAATTGAAGCACTCGAAAACCCTAGAATTTTCCAAGTGTTTCACATTGAAGAGGGCTCATTTTCTAAGCCTAGATTTGATAGATATATCCTAAGCTTAGAGAGATATCCTAGCCTTTGCATTTGTATTCATTGTAAAAGGATATCTCACCCTAGTTGGAAACCAACCCAAACCCAAACCCTTTGATAAGGTAGTTTTAGTGTGTGTGATTTGTTGGTGAGTTAGAGTTGTAAAGAGTGAGTAAGCTGCAGGTTAGTCATCCAGAAAACTCTAGAGGAGATGTTAGTAAGCTACTTGTGGTAGTTTGAAAACTTGTGTGTGTATTGAGTTAGTAAGCTGCAGAGAGTCAGCCAGAAAACTCAAGGTAAAAAAAGTGAGTAAGCTGCAGTGAGTTAGCCTGAAAGATTTAGGAAGTGAGTTAAGGAATTTCTCTGTAGATCAGAGAGAGTGGATGTAGGAGCTTGAGTCTCTGAACCACTATAATTGCTGTGTTGTTTGCTTTCTGTACTGCATTATATCAGTTGCATTTTTTTACTGAAAGCATACTTTACTGATATTCAGTTGGAATCAATCCACTGAACTTGCATCAAATTGATCACCTCCTTAACCACTATTTCATTAAAGGAAGAAGATTTTCAGCAAAGCTAAAATGAGTATAAACTTAGGGCCAACCATTCCACACTCTTGAGTAGCTAGAACAGATAGTTACCAAACTGAACTAACTCTACTGAGTGTTCAGTAAGATAATTATCTGATCCAAGCTCCTCAGGATCTCTGATAAACTCAGGATCAGTTGGGCTAATCTGAAGCTTCTGAAAGCTGCTCAGGATCATTGTCTCAGTAGACTTTGACTCAGGGTGATTTGTGCTTCTCAGGACAAAATTATCAGGATAACCTGACCCTTCTGATCACAGTGTAAGAAAACTTTTAAAACTCACTGTACACATGTATTCCCCCCCATACACGTGTGAGACTCGTTTGCACCGGGACCAACAATGGTATCAGAGCAGTGGTTCATTTTGACCACTTGCTTTGGTAGCCGTAATCTTATTTACTGAAAAGACTTTGGTTGTCTAACTGAATAGATCTTATTGTTGATATCTTACAAGGCTCATTCATCATGCCTTCTAAGAAACTTCCTATGTTCTTTGTTGAGAGCTATGACCTATGGAGACTGAGAATGCAGGCACATCTGTATTCCAAACATGAAAGAATGTGGAGAGTGGTTTCTGAAGGACCATTCAAATATACTGTTGTGAATCTCAGAATCACTGATACTGAGAGGAATGATCCCAGAGATGAATTTCCTAAACATGATGACCAGCTTACTCCTTATGAGAGAAAGTTAGTCAACTTGGACTACATTGCTAAAGACACTCTATATAGCACTATTGATGATGGTGTTATAAACTGTGAAACTGCAAAAGAAATATGGGACACACTTGCTATCATGTGTCAAGGCACAGATCATATCAAAGAAAACAAACTTTCTGTTGTTATTGGAAAGTTTGACAGCTTTGAAATGGAAGATGGTGAATCTATTGACAAACTGGAAGTCAGATTCACTAGCATTATGAATGATCTGAATGCTCTAGGGAAAAGATACCCATAGAGAGAAGTGGCACTGAAAATTCTTAGAGGTTTATCTAAGAAATGGGATATACATGCTGTGGTGATTGAAAACACAAAAAACATTGATTATATGCCATACCAACAAGTTTTCTCTGAACTGAAAGCTTATGAGTTTGTGATTGACAAGAAGACTAAGAAATCTGATAGCAAAGATGATTCTTCATCTAGCAAGAATGTGGCTTTCAGAGCCAAAGAGAAATCCTGTAAAGCTAAAGAATCTGATAACTCACTTGCCGAAAATCAGGATGAGCAAGAGGATAAGCTAGTACTGATGGCAAGGAGCTTTGAAAGACTCAATAGCAAATATGGAAAATACAAGAAACATTACAGGAACCACATGTACAAGAACAGGAATAACTCATAGGCTGAGGACAGATCCACTAAGAAGACAAAGGACCACAAAACTGAAGGATCCTCATCTAGAAAGAAGGACTCCAAGACCAAGGAGGAAAGTGATCAGGATGATGATACCAACAGATGCTACAACTGTCAAAAGAAAGGTCACTTTCAATATGATTGTCCTGAGCTGAGTGCAAAAGAAAGAAAGGAGAGACAAGCCAAGAGTGACAGAAAGATCTTTAGCAAGATGGCTATGATTGCTGAAGATGAAGAACAATCTGAAGAAGGATCCAGCTCTTCAGATGAGATATTCTCAGATAGTGACAATGATGATGTCTGCCTTGTTGCTATGGAGGAGGTAAATTCTTCTGTCTCTGTTGTTGCTCCTACACAAGCACCTGAGTTATCAAGTTCATTTGTAACCAGTAACTTTGACCTGATGGATTCTTTTGAGAATCTTATGAAAAACTATTCTGTGTTACAAGAACTGCTCATGAAAACTCAAGAACAGAACAAAGAACTGACTGCTGAGAATCTGAAGTGGAAAGACTCTAATACTGCTGAAATCACTTCTCAATTAATGGGAACTACTGATGAACTAGATGTTCTGAAAGTACAACTCTCAGAAAAAGAGAATGTGATAGAAATCCTGAATGGAAAATTAGAGAAATCCACTGAGGAGATTCAGCTTATCAAAACTGAGTTCAATGACCTCTTTGAGAAGCATGAAACTCTAAAGAAAAGTGTGGATATTGCGCATAGAAAGCTAGCTCTATTGAATTCTGCATCTAAAGTAATAGATGAAATTCAGAGTTATTAAAGACCTGCAACTATAAAGGCTGGATTGGGATATAATCCAGGGGGAACCTCACAAGGTCTTCTGAATGCTGCTTCTGGTTGAGCTAAGATTGTCTTTGTTAAACCAGTGGCATGTACTAATCTTCTTACTGAAGAACAACCCAGGGTTTTAGATGAGGGTAAAGGACCTATGGTTTCAGAAAAACTGAAAGTTCAGGATAGAAAGTCCAAATCTCAGGAAAAGGCTAGAAAACCTGAACAATCAGTAGGAAATTTTTAGGCCAGTACTTCAAAGCCTCATGCTAAGAATACCCACCTGAAAAGATCTGCACTGAACCATCAGAGGAATTTTCAGAAGAGAAACACTCAACAGAGATATTCTCAACTGAGAAGACCAAGTCCTCAGATTACTGAAAGACCTCAATTTCAGTACAGACAACCTAAACCCCACTTGCCTAAGGGTAAAGGTTTCCTGAACCCAAGTCATCAGAGACAGAGACCAGCTGCACCAAGGCCAAAGCATTTGAACAAAAGGCCTGAACCCAAGAAGAACTCTAAGGCTCATGTTCATGCTAAGGCTGGCATTCATACACAGGGTACTGCTAAGGCACCTAAGGTGGTGAATGTGTATGTAGATGTTTATGGGAGACAAATCAGCCACTCTAAAGTAATTAAAGTTGTCAGGCAGATTTGGGTTCCAAAAGGTACAGCTAACCTGGTAGGACCCTACACCAAATGGGTACCTAAAGCTTAATCTATTTTTCAGATGAAAGAAAAGGGCACAGAGCTGACAGAAGACAACATAGCCCTGATGAGTGGAAATGAAGTAGCTCCTACTGCATGGTATCTGGACAGTGGTTGTTCAAGACATATGATAGGATACAAGCATCTACTCACTAACTATGTTGAGCAAAAAGGCCCTTAGATAATATTTGGAGATAACTCCAAAGGACAGACTGAAGGATATGGAACTCTTGAAGTTGATTCTGTTCATATCCATGGTGTTTCATATGTATCTGGTTTAAACCATAATCTGCTTTCAATCAGTCAATTCTGTGACAAAGGATTTAATGTTGAGTTCTCAAAGAACTTATGTTATGTGAAAGACAATGATTCACAGAAAATTCTACTGACTGGTACTAGAAAAGGAAATGTGTATCTTGCTGATTGGAGATCAACTACTAAGGATACATGTTTGGTTGCAAAAAGTTCCACTGATACCAGTTGGTTGTGGCACAAAAGGCTGAATCACTTAACTTCAAAACCCTGAATAAACTTGCAAGATTAGCACTTGTGAGGGGGTTACCCATGAAGTGTTCAGTAAAGATCATGTATGTGATGCCTGTCAGAAAGGAAAGCAAATCAAAGCTTCATTCAAAAGCAAAGTAGATATTTCTACTAACAAAATTCTACAGCTATTACATATGGATCTCTTTGGTCCAGTAACACATGTGAGCACTAATGGCAGAAAATATACACTTGTGGTAGTTGATGACTACTCTAGATATATATGGGTCATATTCTTACTCAGTAAGAAAGAGACTCAGACAAAACTGTCTGAACTACTGAAAAGACTCAGTACTGAAAAGAATCTGAGTGTGGTCAAAATCAGATCAGATAAAGGAACTAAATTTATCAACCATATTATATCTGATTATTGTGCAGCAAATGGAATAGCTCATGAAACATCAGCTGCAAGGACCCCACGACAGAATGGTGTTGTTGAAAGAAGAAATAGGACTCTGAAAGAAGCTGCAAGAACAATGATTGCTGAAGCTGACATTCCTAAGAGATTTTGGGCTGAAGCTATCAACACTGCATGCTACTCTCAGAACAGATCCATGCTGACCAAGAATCAAGGCAAAACACCTTATGAGCTGTGGGATTAAAGGAAGCCTCTTGTTTCTTTCTTTCGTGTGTTTGGTTGTAAGTGTTTCATACACAATAATGGTAAAGATCAGTTGAAAACTTTTGATAGAAAAGCTGATGAAGGGATATTCTTAGGATATTCTAAAGTCAGTAAAGCCTTAAGATTTTACAACTGTAGGACTCTTATTGTGGAAGAAATACCTCATGTTGTTTTTGATGAATCTACTTGTGTTCAGAAGAAACAGGAACATGACTCAGGAGAGCTGACCAAGAGAATCACCAGACTTAGCCTGAAGAAGAATGATAAAACATCCCTCAAGCCTGAAAAGAAGAAGTCTATCACTTTCTATGAATGGAGTAAATCAGACTCAGACAAAGAAGTTCAGGATGAAAATACTCAGGAGGGTGGGACTCAGGATGGAAATTCTCCACTGAAGGAGAGCCAACACACTGAAGCTAACCAATCTGAACATACACCAGTTCAGACTCAGGTACGTAATGCCAATGAAGATGTGGTCACAACTAAGGCAAACTCTGAATCTATCAACCAAGGGGGAACAAATGTCTCTGACAATGTTCTGAATGAAATTTCCCCTGAGGAAGATGATTCACTCTCTCATTTTCTGTTGTTCCCTGAATTTGATGAACTGCATGAACCTAACATTTCAAATGTTGAGGACACTACTGAAGGGGGAACATCCAGGAGAAAATGGTTGGATAGTCATCCTACAAGTCAGATTATGGGTGATCAATCAGAAGATGTAAGGACAAGAAAGTTCCATGGTGAAAGTGCTTTATTCTGCTGCTTCCTATCTGAAAAAGAACCTACTGAGATTGAAGAAGCTCTTCAAGATTCTTTCTGGATTACTGCTATGCAAGAAGAGCTGAATCAGTTCATAAGAAATGAAGTTTGAGAACTAGTGGACAGACCTAAGAGGCACAATGTGATTGGAACTAAGTGGGTGTTCAAGAATAAGAGAGATGAAAACAACAACATTGTAAGAAACAAGGCAAGGCTAGTTGCACAAGGTTATTCCCAAAAAGAAGGCTTGGACTATGATGAAACCTTTCCACCTATTGCAAGACTAGAAGCCATCAGAATGTTTCTTGCATATGCTGCTCACATGAAATTCACAGTCTATCAGATGGATGTGAAAAGTGCATTTTTGAATGGTGTGCTTAAAGAAGAGGTTTATGTGGAACAACCTCCTGGTTTCAGACAGAATGACCAAGTTTACAGGCTCAGGAAAGCCTTTTATGGTCTTAAACAAGCACCCAGAGCATGGTATGATACCCTTTCTCAATTTCTTACTGACCATGGTTTTACCAAAGGAACAGTTGATAGAACCTTGTTCAGGATAGAGGATGGGAAGGATATTTTACTAGTTCAGATTTATGTGGATGACATCATATTTGGTTCTCCAAATCATCAGTTATGTGAGAAGTTTTCTACCCTGATGAAAGGAAAGTTTGAGATGTCTATGATGGGTGAGATGAATTTCTTTCTTGGACTCCAAGTGAAACAAACTAAGGAAGGAATTTTCATCAATCAAGCAAAATACACCAGAGATCTAATTGCTAAGTATGGTGTACAGAATTGCAATGCAGTTAGAATTCCCATGAATAGTAACTACAAGATGGATCCTGATCCAGAAGGCAAATCAGTAAATCACACTGATTATAGAGGGATCATTGGATCATTGCTATATCTCACAGCAAGTAGGCCTGATATAACATTTGCTGTTGGAATATGTGCAAGATACCAAGCTAATCCTAAGGCTAGTCACATGGAGGCTGCCAAAAAGATTCTGAAATATCTGAAAGGCACTGTGAATAGAGGATTATGGTATCCAGCTGATGATAACCTTGAATTAACTGGTTGTTGGGAGATGAATTTAATAAAGAAGTTTTGATTAGATCCCAAAACCCCTGAGTATTACATGTTCAGGATAATCTTGATAATCTGAGTTAGATTTCAGTATAGATTATTCAGGAAGTTATATGCACCATGTATAGTCAGCAGATATAGATCAGGTTAGATTTTGAAGTCACTGAAGAATAAGTAGAACTGAAGACTCAGAAGATACTGAAGAACTGAAGACTCAGAAGATACTGAAGATCTCAGATAAACCTGAATGCACAAGAAGTCACTGAAGACTCAGTAGTTACTGAAGACTCAGATGTCACTGAAGACTCAGAGAACCTAAATGTTCAGAGGCACTGAAAAAAAATCTATCTGAATTCATACAAAACTTAGGAAAATGCATATTTTCAAATGGATAGATATTGCCCAAACATTCAAAGGCAGACAAAAGGAACTAAGTCTAAGTGTTGTTTAAAATTGTCTCATTCAGAGAGATTTACCTAAAAAGAGTCGTTTTGTTTGTCTATATTCACTGAAGATAAGAACCAATCAGAGGAAGACAACACTGTACTTCACTGACACTGAAAGCGATAGGACCCTGAATTTTGTTAGTAGTACTAAGTTCCAAACTGCAAAAATTGGTGATTGGCTACTTGGCTGCATAATTCCTAAAACATGTAAGGGAGTGTTCAAACCCCTAAAAATAGCCGTTCATCAAACACCAGAGGAGGAAACTCATGAAGCTATCTCCTCCAACGGATAGTTTTTCAAGAGTGACCTTGGTGAAAATTGCCTATAAATACCAGTTACCTTCTACATTGAAAGGTTACGGGAAATTTCAAAGCAACTCAAGAGCTCATTCGTATTATTGCAAATTGAAGCACTCGAAAAACGTAGAATTTCCCAAGTGTTTCACATTGGAGAGAGCTCACTATTCTAAGCCTAGATTGATAGAAATATCCAAAGCTTAGAAGAGATATCCTAGCCTTTGCATTTGGTCTCATTGTAAAGGATATCTCACCCTAGTTGGAAACCAACCTAAACCCAAACCCTTTTGAGAAGGTAGTTTGTGTGTGTGTATTGTTGGTGAGTTAGAGTTGTAAAGAGTGAGTAAGCTACAGTGTGTTAGCTAGAAAACTCTAGAGAAGAATTTAGTAAGCTACTTGTGGTAGTCTGAACACTTGTGTGTGTTTGAGTTAGTAAACTGCAGAGAGTCAGTCAGAAAACTCAAGGTAGAAAAGTGAGTAAGCTACAGTGAGTTAGCCTGAAAGCTTTATGAAGTGGTTAAGGAATTTCTCTGAAGATCAGAGAGAGTGGATGTAGGAGCTTGAGTCTCTGAACCACTATAATTGCTGTGTTGTTTGCTTTCTGTACTGCATATTATCTATTGCATGTTTTTCACTGAAAGCATATTTCACTGATATTCAGTTGGAATCAATCCACTGAACTTGCATCAATTGATCACAGCCTTAATCACTATTTCTTTAAAGGAAGAAGATTTTCCGTAAGGCTAAAACGATTATAAGCTTAGGGCCAACCATTCCGCACACTTGAGTAGCTAGAATAGATAGTTACCAAAATTAACTAACTCTACTGAGTGTTCAGTAAGATAATTATCTGATCCAAGCTCCTCAGGATCTCTGATAAATTCAGGATCAGTTGGGCTAATCTGAAGCTTCTGAAAGCTGCTCAGGATCATTGTCTCAGTAGACTTTGACTCAGGGCAATCTGTGCTTCTCAGGGCAAAAATATCAGGACAACCTGACCCATCTGACCTCAGTGAAGAATTTTTTTTAAAAAATCACTGAACATGTGTATTCCTCCCCCCATACATGTGTAAGACTCATTAGCACCGGGACCAACAAGTGGTATCAGAGCAGTGGTTCATTGTTGACCACTTGCTTTGGTAGCCATAGTCTATTTGCTGAAAGGCTTTGGTGGTCTACTGAATATATCTTATTGCTGATATCTTACAAGGCTCAGTCATCATGCCTTCTAAGAAACTTCCTATGTTCTCTGTTGAGAGCTATGATCTATGGAGATTGAGAATGCAGGCTCATCTGTATTCCAAACATGAAAGAATGTGGAGAGTGGTTTCTGAAGGACCATTCAAATTTACTGTTGTGAATCCCAGAATGACTGATATTGAGAGGAATGATCCCATAGATTAATTTCCTAAACCTGATGACCAACTTACTCCTGATGAGACGAAGTTAGTCAAACTGGACTACATTGCTAAAGATACTCTATATAGCACTATTGATGATGGTGTTATGGGGATGATCTCTCACTGTGAAACTGCAAAAGAAATATGGGATACAGTTGCTGTTATGTGTCAAGGCACAGATCATATTAAGGAAAACAAACTCTCTGTTGCTATTGGAGAGTTTGATAGCTTTGAAATGGAAGATGGTGAATCTATTGATAAACTGGAAGTCAGATTCACTAGCAATATGAATGATCTGAGTGCTCTTGGGAAAAGATACCCACAGAGAGAAGTGGCACTGAAAATTCTTAGAGGACTATCTAAGAAATGGGATATACATGCTGTGGTGATTGAAAACACCAAAAATATTGATTCCATGTCATATCCACAAGTTTTCTCTGAGTTGAAAGCTTATGAATTTGTGATTGATCAGAAAACTAAGAAATCTAATAGAAAAGATGATTCTTCAACTAGCAAGAATGTAGATTTCAAAGCCAAAGAGAAATCCTGTAAATCTAGAGAGTCTGAGAACTCACTTGCCAAAAATCAGGATGAGCAGGAGGATAAGCTAGTACTGATGGCAAGAAGGTTTGAAAGACTTAATAGCAGATATGAGAAGTATAAGAAATATTACAAGAACCACAGGTACAAGAGAAACTCAGAAGCTGAGGACAGATCCACTGAGAAAAGGAAGGACCAGAAAGATGAAGGATCCTCATCCAATAAGAAGGACTCCAAGACCAAGGAGGAAAGTGATCAGGATGATGATACCAACAGATGCTACAACTATCAGAAGAAAGGTCACTTTCAATATGGCTGTCCTGAGCTGAGTGCTAAAGAAAGAAAGGAGAGACAAGCCAAGAGAGATAGGAAGATCTCCAGCAAGAAAGCTATGATTGCAGAAGAGGAAGAACATTCTGAAGAAGGTTCCAGTTCCTCAGATGAGATTTTCTCAGACAGTGACAATGATGATGTCTGTCTTATGGCTGTGGAGGAGGTAAACTCTTCTATCTCTGTTGTTTCTCCTACACAAGCACATGAGTTCTCAAGTTCAACTGTAAACAGTAACTTTGACCTGATGGATTCGTTTGAGAATCTTATGAAGGACTATTCTGTGTTACAAGAACTGCTCACTGAAACTCAAGAGCAGAACAAGGAACTGACTGCTGAGAATCTGAAGTGGAAAGACTCTAAAAATGTTGAGATCACTTCTCAGAAAAGGAGAAGGTGATAGAGATCCTGAATGGAAAATTAGAGAAATCCACTAAGGAGATTCAGCTTATCAGAACTGAGTTCAATGACCTCTGTGAGAAGCATGAAACTCTAAAGAAATGTGAGGATAGTGCGCAGAGAAAGTTAGCTCTATTGAATTCTGCATCTAAAGTAATAGATGAAATTTAGAGTTATCAAAGACCTGCAACTATAAAAGCTGGATTGGGATATAATCCAGGGGGAACCTCACAAGGTCTTCTAAATGCTGCTTCTAGTAGCACCAAGACTGTATTTGTTAAACTAGTGGCATCAAATCTTCTCACTGAAGAACAGCCCAAGGTTTTAGACAATGGTAAAGGACCTATGGTTTCATAAAAACTGAAGGTTCAGGGAAGAAAGCCCAAACCTCAGGAAAAGGCTAGAAAACCTGAACACTCAGTAGGAAATTTTCAGGCCAGTACTTCAAAGCCTCAGGCTAAGAATACCAACCTGAAGAGATCTGCACTGAACGTTCAGAGGAATTTTCAGAAGAGAAACACTCAGCAGAGATATTCTCAACTAAAAAGACCAAGTCCTCAGATTACTGAAAAACCCCAATTTCAGTACAGGCAACCTAAACCCCACTTGCCTAAGGGTAAAGGTTTCTTGAACCCAAGTCTGCAGAGACAGAGACCAGCTGCACAAGGCCAAAGCATCGAAACAAGAGGCCTGAACCCAAGAAGAATTCAAAGGCTCATGTTCGTGCTAAGGCTGGCACTCATACATAGGGTACTGCCAAGGCACCTAGGGTGGTGAATGTGTATGTAGATGTTTATGGGAGACAAATCAGCCACTCTAAAGTAATTAGAGTTATCAGGCAGATTTGGGTTCCAAAAGGTACACCTAACCTGGTAGGACCCTACACCAAATAGGTACCTAAGAACTGATCTGTTTTCAGGTAAAGGAAAGGGGCACTGAGCTGAATGAAGACAACATAGCCCTGATGAGTGAAAATGAATTGCCTCCTGTTTTATGGTACCTGGACAGTGGATGTTCAAGACATATGACAGGATATAAGCAACTACTCACTGACTATGTTGAGCAAAAAGGCCCTCAGATCACTTCTGGAGACAATTCCAAAGGACAGACTAAAGGATATGGAACTCTTGAAGTTGACTCTGTTCATATCCATGGTGTTTCATATTTGTCTGGTTTAAAACATAACTTGCTTTCTATCAGTCAATTATGTGACAAAGGATTCAGTGTTGAGTTCTCAAAGAACTTATGTTATGTGAAAGACAATGGTTCACAGAAAATTCTACTGACTGGTACTAGAAAAGGAAATGTGTATCTTGCTGATTGGAGTTCAACTCCTAAAGATACATGTTTGGTTGCAAAAAGTTCAAATGATACCAGTTGGTTGTGGCACAAAAGACTGAATCACTTAAACTTCAAAACCCTGAACAAACTTGCAAGATTAGCACTTGTGAGGGGGTTACCAAATGAAGTGTTCAGTAAAGATCATGTATGTGATGCTTGTCAGAAAGGAAAGAAAATCAGAGCATCTTTCAAAAGCAAAGTAGATGTTTCTACTGACAGAATACTACAACTGTTACATATGGATCTCTTTGGTGCAGTGACACCTGTGAGCACAAATGACAGGAAATACACACTTGTGGTAGTTGATGACTACTCTAGATACACATGGGTCATATTCTTACTCAGTAAGAAAGAGACATAGACAAAACTGCCTGAACTACTGAAAATACTCAGTACTGAAAAGAATATGAGTGTGGTCAAAATCAGATCATGAAACATATTATAGGACTCATGAAAGAAGAACTCATGAAACTCATGAAACAAATGGAATAACTCATGAAACATCAGCTGCAAGGACCCCACAACAGAATGGTGTTGCTGAAAGAAGAAATAGGACTCTGAAAGAAGCTGCAAGAACAATGATTGTTGAAGCTAATATTCCTAAGAGATTTTGGGCTGAAGCTATCAACATTGCATGCTACTCTCAGAACAGATCCATGCTGACCAAGAATCAAGGAAAAACTCCATATGAGCTGTGGAATGAAAGGAAGCCTCTTGTTTCTTTCTTTCGTGTGTTTGGTTGCAAGTGTTTCATACACAATAATGGTAAAGATCAGTTGAAAGCTGATGAAGGGATATTCTTAGGATATTCTGAATTCAGTAAAGCATTCAGAGTTTACAACTGTAGGACTCTTATTGTGGAAGAAACACCTCATGTTGTTTTTGATGAATCTACTTGTGTTCAGAAGAAACAGGAACATGACTCAGGAGAACTGACCAAGAGAATCACCAGACTTAGCCTAAAAAAGAATGATAAAACATCCTCTGAACCTGAAAAGAAGAAGTCAGTCACCTTCTATGAATGGATTGAATCAGACTCAGACAAAGAAGTTCAGGATGAAAAAACTCAGGATGGTGAGACTCAGGATGGAAATTCTTCACTGAAGGAAAGCCAACACACTGAAGCTGACCAATCTGAACATACACAAGTTCAGACTCAGGTATGTAATGCCGATGAAGATGTGGTCACAGCTGAGGCAAACTCTGAATCTATCAACCAAGGGGGAACAAATGTCTCTGACAATGTTCTGAATGGAATTTCCCCTGAGGAAGATGATTCCCTTTCTCCTTTTCTGTTGTTCCCTGAATTTGATGAACTGCCTGAACCTAACATGTCTGATGTTGAGGATACTACTGAAGGGGGAACATCCAGGAGAAATGGTTGGATAGTCATCCTACAAGTCAGATTGTGGGAGATCTATCAGAAGGTGTCAAAACAAGAAGGTTCCATGGAGAAAGTGCTTTGTTCTGTTGTTTCTTATCTGAAAAGGAACCAACTGAGATTGATGATGCTCTTCAAGATTCAAACTGGATTGTTGCTATGCAAGAAGAGTTGAATCAGTTCACAAGAAATAAAGTTTGGGAGCTAGTGGACAGACCTAAGAGACACAATGTGATTGGAACTAAATTGGTGTTCAAGAATAAGAGAGATGAGAACAACAACATTGTGAGAAACAAGGCAAGGCTAGTTGCACAAGGTTATTCCCAAGAAGAAGGCTTAGATTATGACGAAACATTTGCACCTGTTGCAAGACTAGAAGCCATCAGATTGTTTCTTGCATATGTTGCCCACATGAAATTCACAGTCTATCAGATGGATGTGAAAAGTGCATTTCTGAATGGTGTGCTTAAGGAAGAGGTTTATGTGGAACAACCTCATGGTTTCAGACAGAATGACCAAGTTAACAGGCTCAGGAAAGCCTTGTATGGTCTTAAGCAAGCACCCAAAGCATGGTATGATACCCTTTCTCAGTTTCTTACTGACCATGGTTTTATCAAAAGAACTGTTGATAGGACTTTGTTTAGGATAGAAGATGGGAAAGATATCTTACTAGTTCAGATTTATGTGGATGACATCATATTTGGATCTCCAAATCATCAGTTGTGTGAAAAGTTTTCTACTCTGATTGAAGGAAAGTTTGAGATGTCTATGATGGGGGAGATAAATTTCTTTCTTGGACTGCAGGTGAAACAAACTAAGGAAGGAATCTTCATCAATCAAGTAAAATACACCAGAGATCTGATTGCTAAGTATGGTGTATGAGATTGCAATGCGATTAGAATTCCCATGAATACTAACTACAAGATGAATCCCCGATCCCGAAGGTAAATCAAGAATCACAATTGATTATAGAGGATCATTGGATCATTGCTATATCTCACAGCAAGTAAGACCGATATAACATTTGTTGTTGGGATATGTGCAAGATACCGTTGGGAAATATGTAACTTAGTTTTGATGGAAGTTCCAAAACAAGGTTGTAATATGACCAATCGGACTGTTAATTTAATCGATGACTTATAATCGATTAAGATGACCAAATTTGAAATATATAGATAGTCAAGTAAAGATAGGTCACATATTGAGGGGAACTCAATATGTATAGGTCAGTCGAAGCATCAGATGACCCAGATAAGGTCAAATGATCAGAAGACTAAGCGCAAATCATAAGACAAGAAGTCAGAAGATCAGGTGAAGACAAGAAGACACTCAAGACTCGGATGAACTCAAGACTCGGATGAACCCGATGACTCGGATAAACATCAAGACTCGATGAACCGAAGACTCGGATAATCTTGAAGACTCAAGAATAAACCTCAAGACTTCGGATGATTGAATACACCGAGGCTCGAGAGACACCTAAGAAGATCAAAAGACCAAGACCTACATTCAAACAGAGTCCGCATATTGAAGCTAAGACAATGTGCATCTGAAGACTCAATCAAGGTAGACTGATCAGTTACCTGATCAAGTCAGCTCACACCTGGTGACAATCAAAATAATAAACCAGACAAGTGAATCTTCTACATAAGGAATATCAATCGTCTAACGGACAAATTTCTTAAGTACCCTCCTCCAAGAAGAAAAAGCGACACGTGTACAAAAAAGAGTCGACATTGCGGTGATACGATGTCATGGACAAAAAAGTGGCTAATGATGCCTACTGCCACGCCGATAATCGAGCACGCCACAATCATATCCTACAACCTACCTAATATAGCCCGAAATTCAAATCGCTCTCCAACGGCTCTTTGATTTTGAGGTCTATAAAATGGGATTGATCTTCACTTTGAAGAGATAGGACCAACAGAGATAAAACGCAAGAACCAACGAGTGAGAACAAGAAAAAGAAGCTAAAGCTATAGCAAAATCTCCGTTCAAAGAACACTACATTTGAAGATTATTCTTAGAGTGTTCATCCCATTAGTTCTTAGCAAGAATCCTATCCACTAGCATTTTGGTACCTAAAGCATCAGGATAGATTTCCAGTTGGAACCCTCAATCATTCTTTACCCAAATGCAAGTTAGGTTAAGTCCAGAGAGTCTTAACTCATTAAACATCTCGGCTATCCTTTTTAAGGATATAAGTCCAGCTGGTTACGTTTGTAGAGTGGGAACTCGATAAACATCTCGGCCATCCTGAAAAGGATATAAGTCCCGTAGGTTAAGCTTGAGTGGGAACTCGGTAAACATATCGGCCATCTTGAAAAGGATATAAGTCCCGCAGGTTAAAGTAGGTTAAGGTTCCCCTGTGTTAAGGGAAGAGTGGACGTAGGACGGGTTTCGTCTGAACCACTATAAAAAGTCTTGTGTGCATTTACTTGGTTTCTTATTGCTTTACACAAGTCAAAAAAATGAGTTTTAAACAAAGATACATATTCTAAGTTAAGCTCACCGCACTAAGCAACCGATCCGACGATTGACACCTTAGTCAATCGTTGAAAACTCGACTTCGTAATCGATTGATAAAACCGGTTTTTCACACGGGTAAAAACAAGCTTCCGCACCATTCGCTTAAATCGACAGATATCGTCGATCGCCTTTCAGCACTCAAGAAGATTGAACATCGCCTAAACCGATACACTAGCACTGACGGGTAATCTGCAGCTCACACCGATCCAAGACGAAAAAGTTTTTGGAAGTCTATTCACCCCTCCCCTCTAGACTTCTACCCTCACAAAACCGGTTCGAGACCTACAATACCAAGCTAATCCGAAGGTTAGTCACATGGAGGCTGCCAAAAGGATTCTGAAATATCTTAAAGGCACTGTGAATAGAGGATTATGGTATCCAAATTGATGATAACCTTGAATTAACCGGGTTATTCGATCTTCGACTATGGTGGATGTAGAATTGATGAAAAGTCTACCACAGAACTTATCAATTTCTTGAAGTAAACCGATATCATGGTTTTCAAAAGAAACAGACCTCGAAGAGCAACCAAGACTTAGTGAAGTTTAATACATGGGTCATAGAGGAAGCTATTGTGCATAGATTCTTTGGCTCAGACAACAATTGAGGGATTATAAGATTATAGCCAATGAAGTACCCATATTTTGTGATAATAATAGTGCAATTGCTATTACACAAAATCCGGTATTGCACACCAGATGTAAGCATGTTGATATCAGACATCACTTCATCAGGGATCATGTTGAGAAGAAGGATATCAGAATGGAGAAAATTCATATTGATAAACAGAGAGCTGATATCTTGACTAAACCTTTGGCTGAATCAAGATTTCAGGAACTATCAGTTGAACTATCTCAGTAATCATTGGCAATAAATGACAAAACACCTGAAGAAATAATTGGGCGGGACGTTTGAAATTCTCTAGGAAAGTCAATGGTCTGCAGGAACAGTAATTAAATGCACTATTCATTAATCACCAATATAGATAAATTGGCGGCTAAGTACTTGTGAAACCGTCCTTTCATATACCCATTTTAGTCGGTTTTTAATCTTGACCGTCAAAACCTTCATCTACGCGATTTTCCATAAATCAAAATCCTATATCCATTGCAAAGACTCTATTCAAGCCCTATTTCAAAAATCTTCATCTTCGCAAACACTCTGCTACAAACCTTCAATTGCCCAAATTTTTTTTTGTCCTATCTCAAAACCCTTCACCAGAAATTCTCTAAAAATGACGCTCTCTGTCTACGACAAACTCTCCATTTCCAACAAACCATGGTACGAACATGTTGTTTCTCTGGAAAGCACATCCAACGCGACTCACGAGGAGGAGGCGTTGCATATGATTCGTATGGCAAAACTTACTTGTCTGGTCACAAATCAACCAGATGCTGCATATGCAAAAGAGGTAATCGAATTTGTTTCTAATATGCAATTGGATGACGAAAATTGCATAGAGTCTAAGATTACGGTGTTTCATTTGGAACATAGTACAAAATATGTGGATTTTGTTAGGGAATTGTATATCATTCCTAAGAATCTGAATGCCATATATAAGCTAAATGATAGAGGTGAAGACCTTACGGTATACATGATGGGTAGGGAACAAGAGTATTTGGACAAAATTACTGAGCATCCGGTGAAATTTGAAGCTACATTGAATAAAAAGCATTTGAAGTCTAAATATAGAGTTCTTTTGGATATTGTAAGCAAATGCATCATGAGTAGATCTGGTAGTTTCAAGTAGATAAGCACGCCGAAGTTAAGGCTAATGGCGGCGATTGAAGGCTCACCTACTACGGCATTCAATTGGTTGCACTATTTGATCAAGGTGGTGAGTGATCAAGCCAAACACATTCAGAAGGTGAATGGCTCTGTAGTTGTCAAAGGAAAAATTCTACATGCAACCATGATTGCATTTATCTTGGAAACATGCAGAGAAGAGGAGGACATTTTTGCCGATTCCACTTCCTTTACAAAGTCAAAAATTATGTTCAAACTAACGAAGAAGACTTTGAAAGGAAATAAAGAGAAAAATACTGAGTCTCAGGAGTAGACTGCCGAAGAGGAAACTGAGGAGGATACAACAATGGTGGAGCAAGTCAGGGAAACAAGACAATCTGCTCAGAAATCCACTGAGGAAACTAACGAAGAAGCTAAACAAGCCAGGGGGAAAGCCCCGATGAAGATCAAAAGGGAGAAAGGTGAAAAACTTAAGAAGAAAACATTGGCCCCTCAGAAGAGAAGAAGACTACAAACAATTGCGGAAAAGGAGGCCAGTGAATCTGAAGAAACTCAACCTGAAGGCCAGCAAGGGTTGAAATCTCTACTACAGGTTCTTGCTCAGGTGGTGACCAATGTGCAGGAGCAAGAAACTGGGGAACATGTTTTCTCTGAGGTACTCGAAACCTCTCTGATCTCAGATAAAATCTCTCAGGAAATTTTCAAGGGATCTCAGATATCTACTGAAGCAAGGCCAACTCAGACTTCAGATCAATCTGAACCTCAGGAATTGCTGAACTTGGATGCACTTTTAAATGAACCATTTCTTGATCCATCAGCTCTGGAATTCGTGCAATCTGAACCTACTGCTCCTGAAAGCCCAGAATTGAAGAAGGGAGAAGCCGAAGAGACTGAATGGCGGAGCAAGGGGGAACGGTTCATCTTGGACCGATACACTGAGCTGAATGCTTATCCTGACCTTCAGGATATGTTCTTCAAGCTCAGAACTACAGTTTATATTCTGAATCAAACACTCCCGGAGATGCTGAATATTGCTTCATTCAGAGGAGAAGAGTGGTGGAATACTGAGACAGCTGCTCTGACTGAATTCTCAGGTTTCAGGAAAACCAAGTTGAGAATGAAAGCTGTTGATTTTGATGAACTGGTGAAAAAGAAGCTAGCTGAAAGGAAATCTATTGAAGAAGATGCCTCCAGTTCTCATAATCAAGACAAAGATAAGGATCAAGGAGGTGATGCTGAAAAGCAATCTGAGGAGGAGAAGGAACCTCAGAGAGATGTTGAGAAAGAAAAAGACTATGAGAGTCAGATGGAGACAGATACTGATGCTACACAGACTGATATCACAAAACCTCATACTGAAGTTAGCCTTCTTCAAGTACCTTTTGGCACTGTTTTACATTATGCCAAAGTTACTGAAGTTTCTATCTTTAAATCTGTTATTTATGATATGCAGACTGAGGCTCATTTGGAGCAACCAGCTTAGTTGGAGACAGTTGGTTTACCTCCAGAGATTGATTTCAGTCCAATCCTGGATGAATTAAAGAAGGTGGCGCCAATGGTGGAAAAAGTGAATCAAATAGAAGAAACCTTGGAAAACCAATCTCTAAAACTGGAAAATCTGAGTTCATCTTCTGATATGCTTCAACTACAAACAACTCTTGCAGATAAGATGACTGCTTTAGAAGGAAAGATGGATGTGGTCAAAACTGAGCTCAATGCAGAGATGGAGCAAAGGTATCAAACAAGAACTGCCTATCTTGAGACCAAGCTGGTTGAGAAGAATGAGCACTTGATCAAATCCGTTGTTGAGGAAATGAGCACTCTGCTCATGACCAAGATGACAGAAATGATGCATAAAGCCTTCTCAACTCAATTTGCTCCACTCTCTGATGAATTTTCCATGGCCAAGAATTATATGATGCGATTAGAAGATGAGCATGATCAGTTGGCTGGGGAAGTGCGCAGTATGGGCAAAGAACAATATTATATGGATACTGCATTGACCCAACTTCTCCCAAGGTATGGTGCCAAAAAGGGGGAAAGGCCAGTTGCTGGCAAATTAGATGAGTTGTTGGCACAAACCTTGGAGAAGAAAGCCAGAGAAGAAGCTGAGGCCAAGAAGATATTAAATGCGCTAAGTGAGATTGAAGCCACTGAAAAACTAAAGTTCAAAGAAGCAGAAAAACCTATCTTCACTCAAACATCTGAGCAAACCATTCAGGAAGTAATTGGTGAAAAACTGAGTGATAGAAGGATGATTGAAACAAGCAAGGCAGGAGAAGAACAAGTCAGAACAGAAAAGAGAAAAGTTGTGGCATTTGTTGAGCAAGAAAGAAAGAAAAGAGCTAAGGTAGCAAAGCCTACTCAGAGGAAGCTGATAATGGAATTCGAAGAATCTGAGGAAGAAACTGAAACCCATAAAGAAGCCTTCGATACCAAAAAGACCCTGAGGGCCCTGCAGATTGAAAAAGAGAAGAGGACAGTTGCTTCAGTCTCAGGTGCTCCACTGATCAGAAAGAAGAAAGAAGAAGAGGAGAAAAGAAGAGGTGGATTTAAAAAGTTTATAGGCAAAAGGAGCGGTACGGAAAAGACTCAGAAGTGGCCGCACATTGATAAGTGGATGCCTATACAATTCAATGATGCATGGAAAGAAATCAAGAGAACCTTCTTGGTTCTATTATGAGATTCTGAGAGAATGGAGGGGGAGCAGCTCGGATAAGAATGAAGCCTTCATTGAGTACTTACTGACATTCTATCCTAAGTACCTGCAAAGTTGGATCAACATGGCAGATGAAGGAAATACTCAGATAGTAGCCCCTGGTCCATACATGTACCCAGCTCCTAGGTTTGAGAATGGCTATGTAAATAAAACAACCATTTCTCAGGAAATTGCTCAGTATGCCATCCAGCTAGGTTTAGCAGGAAACAACCCGGATATCATCAAGACAAGGGATGAACTGAAGAAGAGATACTACGGGATGTTCAACCTGGAAGTGCCAGAGGATGAAGTGGAAGAAGACTGAAGATTTTGTACTTCAAAATTTCTTTTGATTTTCATTGTAATCTATAACTCTTATCCTACATCAATGAAAATTTATCTTTATTCTCAAAGATAATATCTCATTATCCTTTACATGTCTTTAATTATTTGATATGCCTGTTTATTTGGAAATTATTGGGAGAAATTACGATTTTGGTTTGTAATATGTAAACTGAACCTGAGAATAGGTTATGTTTTCTCAAATGTAACAAGATGGTTTTGGCATCATCAAAAATGGGGAAATTGTTGGGAGATGAATTTAATAAAGAAGTTTTGATTAGATCCCAAAACCCCTGAGTCAGGTTTCAGTATAGATTGTTCAGGAAGTTATCTGCACCATGTATAGTCAGCAGATATAGATCAGGTTAGATTTTGAAGTCATTTGAAGAATCGGTGGAGAATCAAGACTCGTAAGATCTTGAAGAATCAAGACTCGAAGATCTTCAAGATCTCAGATAAACCTGAATGCACAAGAAGTCACTGAAGACTCAGTAGTTACTGAAGACTCAGATGTCACTGAAGACTCAGTAAGTTACTGAAGACTCAGAGAACCTGAATGGTCAGAGGCACTGAAGAAATATCTATCTAAATTCATACAAAACTGAGGAAAACACATATTTTCAAGAGGATAGATATTGCCCAAACATTCAAAGGCAGACAAAAGGAACTAAGTCTAACTGTTGTTTAAAATTGTCTCATTCAGAGAGATTGACCTAAAAAGAGACGTTTTGTTTGTCTACATTCAGTGAAGATAAGAACCAATCAGAGGAAGACAACACTGTACTTCACTGACACTGAAAGCCACAGGACCCTGAATTTTGTCAGTAGTACTAAGTTCCAGACTGCAAAAATTGGTGATTAGCTACTTGGCTGCATAATTCCTAAAACATGCAAGGGAGTGTTCAAACCCTAAAAATAGTCGTTCATCAAACACCAGAAGAGGAAACTCATGAAGCTATCTCCTCCAACGGATAGTTTTTCAAGAGTGACCTTGGTGAAAGTTGCCTATAAATACCAGTGACCTTCTACATTGAAAGGTTACGGGAAATTTCAGAGCAACTCAAGAGCTCATTCGTATTATTGCAAATTGAAGCACTCGAAAAACCTAGAATTTCCCAAGTGTTTCACATTGGAGAAAGCTCACAAACTTTCCAATAGCAACAGAAAGTTTATTTTCCTTAATATGATATGTGCCTTGACACATAACAACAAGTGTATCCCATATTTCTTTTGCAGTTTCACAGTGAGAAATCATCCCCATAACACCATCATCAATAGTGCTATATAGAGTATCTTTAGCAATGTAGTCCAGATTGACTAACTTTCTCTCATCAGGAGTCAGTTGGTCATCAGGCTTTGGAAATTCATCTCTGGGATCATTCCTCTCAGTATCAGTGATTCTTGGATTCACAACAGTATATTTGAATGGTCCTTAAAAAACCACTCTCCACATTCTTTCATGTTTGGAATACAGATGATCCTGCATTCTCAGTCTCCATAGGTCATAGCTCTCAACAGAGAACATAGGAAGTTTCTTAGAAGGCATGATGTGTGAGCCTTGTAAGATATCAGCAAGTAGGTCTATTCAGTAGACGACAAATGTCTTTCAGCAAATAAGACTATGGCTACCAAAGCAAGTGGTCAAAATGAACCACTGCTCTGATACCACTTGTTGGTCCCGGTGCTAACGAGTCTCACACGTGTATGGGGGGGATACACGTGTTCAGTGATTTTTAAAACTTTTTCTTCACTGAGGTCAGATGGGTCAGGTTGTCCTGATAATTTTGCCCTGAGAAGCACAGATCGCCATGAGTCAAAGTCTACTAAGACAATGATCCTGAGCTGCTTTCAGAAGCTTCAGATTAGCCCAACTGATCCTGAATTTATCAGAGATCCTGAGGAGCTTGGATCAGATAATTATCTTACTGAACACTCAGTAGAGTTAGTTCAGTTTGGTAACTATCTGTTCTAGCTACTCAAGTGTGCGGAATGGTTGGCCCTAAGTTTATACTCGTTTTAGCTTTGCTGAAATTCTTCTTCCTTTTAATGAAACAGTGATCAAGGTTGTGATCAATTTGATGCAGTTCAGTGGATTGGCTCCAACTGGATATCAATAAAATCAGCTTTCAGTGAAAATCATGCAACAGATAATAATGCAGTACAGAAAGTAAACAACACAGCAATTATAGTGGTTCAGAGACTTAAGCTCCTACGTCCACTCTCTCTGATCTTCAGAGAAATTCCTTAACCACTTCCTAAAGCTTTCAGGCTAACTCATTGTAGCTTACTCACTTTTCTACCTTGAGTTTTCTGGCTGACTCACTGCAGCTTACTAACTCAAACACACACAAGTGTTCAGACTACCACAAGTAGCTTACTAACTTCTTCTTTAGAGTTTTCTGGCTGAGTCACTGTAGCTTACTCACTCTTTACAACTCTAACTCACCAACAAATCACACAAAAACTACCTTAACAAAGGGTTTGGGTTTTGGGTTGGTTTCCAACTAGGGTGAGATATCCTTTACAATAAGAACAAATGCAAAGGCTAGGATATCTCTACCAAGCTTTGGATATTTCTATCAATCTATGCTTAGTGAATGAGCTCTCTCCAATGTGAAACACTTGGGGAATTCTAGGGTTTTCGAGTGCTTCAATTTGCAAGAATACGAATGAGCTCTTGAGTTGCTTTGAAATTTCTCGTAACCTTTCAATGTAGAAGGTCACTAGTATTTATAGGCAATTTCTCCAAAGGTTACTCTTGAAAAAAAAACTATCAGTTGGAAGAGATAGCATCAAGGGTTTCCTCTTCTGGTTATTGATGAACGACTATTTTTAGGGTTTGAACACTCCCTTGCATGTTTTAGGAAATATGCAGCCATGTAGCCAATCACCAATTTTTGCAGCCTGGAATATAGTACTACTGACAAAATTCAGGGTCCTGTCACTTTCACAACCTAGACTGAGTTGAACACTCCATTGGTAAATGTTGATGTGTAAGGTTCAGATTGACTTGTCTTGACCAAGAGATTACACTGGTGCATTATGATGCGCTGAAGTGGACCTACAGAGAGGATAAATTCTTCTGTATTGACTTACTGGATGAAGAATTAGACCTCAGTGGTTTTTTATTTCTTAATCTCTGGGCCTTAAATATGATTATGTGTAATTAATATTTATTGTTTTGATCTATGTTTGGTTTAGAATCAGAGAGTGATTCTATACTTTGTATTTTGGGCAATATTATTAATTACATGACAATTGCTAAGATTTAATACAGAGAATCGTGCACTTGGAAGGTCTTGCATGATTAGTCCCATTGGTGGGCTCAGAAGTTTTATCATAACAAATCTTGCAAGTGGATTAATTTTTGGTATGGATAATAATGTTGAGATGTCTTTACTCCATGAAAAAATATATTAATTAATTTAAAGCGCTCAGTAGCTTAATTAATTAATGGACAAAATAATCTTAAACACGGAAAATAATAACTGGGAGTCATATTATCGTAATATGGATTAAGATGGATAGTGCAATATTAATTTTATAGTGGAATAAATTAATATTAATGAGATGAATAATATTGTGGCTCAATATTGGAATTCAGAGCTCATTGGGAGGTCCAATCTTAATTCTCTTGAAGACCCCTCAAGTATTCCAACATTAGTCCATTAATGAAAAGGTGATTAAAATAAAAGAAATAATTTGTTGCCTAATTTTTCTATTATTTTCGAAAATTAAAAGAAAAGAAAGAAGGAGATTTCTTGAAAAGATTTTATGGAAGATAAGTATTCTTGGAATACAATAATATCTCATAAATTCAAGAATCTTTGACTTTGACTTTTCTTGCATGATATTTTCAAAAATTACATTAAATGAAGGAGGAAGATTTTTGTGGAAAATTATTTATGGGAATGAGAATATATTGGATATATTCAAGATTACTTCTTGCACAATAGCCCTAAAAATTATTTCATCCCCAACACAATTGCCCTAAAAATTGGCCACCTTTGCTTATAAATAGGGGATGAAATTTTTCATCCCCAACACAATTGAGTCTTGGAAAAATTAGAAATCCACAAAGGTGGTGCAACATATTTTTTTCTTTATTTTTTTGTTATAATTGTTCTTGAGTATCTTCCACCGAATAAACGAACAAGGGCTTGAGAAATACTTGAGAAGATACTTGGGTTGATCCATTCCATTGTCTCAATGATTGTCTCTACGAGAGTAAAATTCGTGTAAACTCGAAGATTCCGCATGTGTAGTATTTTATGTGAATTTAAATGTACGCATGTATGTTGTTGGTAATTGTTATTTGAATTAATAGGATTAATCCATGCTAGTAATAATTGTGTTATTTAGATTTGTATTTAAATTACACCTCGAATAGATCCGGGTAAATTGTTCCCCAACAACTAGATCTTTTTTGCAGGTATCCAATTGACATGGCTATTTAATGTCTTATTTTATGTGTATAAATGTGGTTTTTAATTCGATTAGTTCGAATTTATTTTTTCCGTGAGAAAATCCGCAGGTAGACTAAGCTATTTAATTTGTTAAATATAATAGACTAGTTTAGATCGTAGGTTTATTTATTTTTTGTTGAATAAATTATAACCAGATCGAGAAAAAGGATGGAGAATTCAAGACAGAGAGACTGACAAACGAGCACTCGAATGTATGCGAGCCAAAATGAGTGTGCGGGCTAGGTCGAAGGCCAAGCGACCACGCACTACACTAGGCAGTCGCGCATGGGGTGGGGCTGGGGTGAGGCACAACGCACGTTGGCATAGGCAAGGACGTGCCCGTGCACACGTCGTCTAAACTCGGATGGGGTGGCGATGCGCGGGCACACGGGATCGGCTAGGCGGACGGATGCAGGCGCATGCAGTGCTTCTGAGACCCGCAAGGTGGATGCGCACGACGCTAGGCGCGCGGGCACCTGTCTACATGGCCGGGCGAGATGCAGGCGCACATCTCGTGTCGCGAGCTGGTTCACGTGGCCGAGCGCTAAGCGCTGCGCGCGCTAATGGGGCGGCCCTAGGGCTGTTTCGTCCGGGCGTGGCGTGGCGTAAATTTTTTTAAACACGAACGAGTGAGAGAATTTTGAGATGGATGGTTTCTCAAGATCAAGACGGGATAAAATTAAACCATGACAATTGGATATATGTGCCCAATTTGTATTTATTTTTTGTTTTGATGGTTGTTTTAATTTTCTGCATTTATTTAATTTGTTTAAATGTGTTTGCATGAGAATTTGTTGAAAAACCTTGCCTTCAAAATTATTAACTATGTTTTAAAATAATTAATTCAAAATTTTATTCAAGATAATAAAATTGAATTAATTTTGACCTCCATAATTTATTTATTTGTGAAATCTTTTGGTGATTTTCCCCAACGGATGGGCGAAAAGACAGCTTTCATATGAATAAATTCCAAAAGAATGATTGTAGATTATTACTAGTGGTGGTATTGACTTGTTGTGTCCAGTTGTTAGATCCGGCCAACAAGCAATAAGAATTTATGTATGAATGTGCAATGAACAATAAATATAAGGAAAACACGAGAATTGGTTACCCAGTTCGTCTTTTGAATAAGACTACTTCTGGGGGCGTCTAAGCCAGGATAATTTACTATACTTTCTACCTAAAACACTAATAGTTCGATCCCTTACAATGAATGTACTACGTAGCTGGTATTTATAGATTACAAATTTGGTCAAGGAGCCTTATGGGCTTTCTCAAGAGACCTTCGAGGGCCAACCGCATGAAGAGCTATTCTGGGCAAGAACCTGTGACTTGGGGCGGGATCTCCTCTGGAAGATATACCTTCCGTGGTTATCTCCTTAAAACAGGCTTCCTTGATTATCCCGAATCTGTTCCATATTTACGATGAGCGACCACCAGGCTTGCTGATTAGCGACCTGCCATCGTTGTGACACTTCTAGTCTTTGCACTCCGGTGCGGGGGTTTCAGCACCCTGATGCCTGACCTCCTAACCGCACTACCTAGCCACAGGAAGGCGGTCTGTTGGCTTTACGGCTTTCCCAATCGACGATTATCCATATTACAACAATTGCCCCTCAAGTCGTGGTCCCGAGCTTTGCTTCTGGGCCTTGGCTTGATTACCATTGGGTCCGACAAGCGACCAGTCGACCTGAGGACCTGTCCTGCTCGCATCATCATCCTCGGGCAGTCCAAAAGCCACCTCGATCATCCGAATTGATTTGACAGCATGTCCTCGATCTCGCGGATTCGAAATGATGATTTGTCAGGATTCATGACGTCAGGCGCCGCGAATCACTCCAATGAGGAATCACGGTGAGCCTCATGCGCGGTTCTCACGGTTCTCTTGTCGGGGAGGGTCAAAGTTTCGTCAATTTATGTTTCGACCCCTCCTTCTATAAATAAGTGAGGGTTTGAGTTATAATCGTTCCGATGAAAGAATTCAGGTAATTCATATCACTTTTCATATTCTCGTCACCCTCTTTTCTTCCCAAAGGCCACCGATCTATTTAAGACCCCCACCACCTCTGTGCCGGTGGTGCTATCGTTGTCGTATTCTAAAGATAACGTCCTTTGGCCTAACGCCGCCGTCGGAATCAAACCTTGACTTTGGGTGCCCCGAGTGGGATGTCCGCCACCACGGTGTCTTCCACGGGTGTTCCCGGCGATGACCGGGAGGATGACGGCAATGGCATCGAAGTGGATGATGCCTTCATGGAGGAGTTGGAGGACATTGCTCACCTTCCTCCGGTGGAGATTGATCCTATTCGCGCCCAAAGGTCAGAGGCGATGGAAATAGTGAAGCCCTCCAGCTCGGGATGACCTACTGAGCCCTACGATACTGGGGCTTACGAGAGACTCTTCAATTTTTGCGATTACATAGCACGCGCCCCCTATCAGCGACCTCATCGGGAATACCAGAAAGCGATCAAGATGGATTTTGCGGCCTCCCACGAGAAGTACCAATCAGTCTTAATTGATCGCCATGTGCGCTCATTCCGCCGCCAATTCAAAGTGCCCTATGATGTGCATTTTTATGGCCGACCCCCTACGAGCGTGTTGTGCTAGTGTTAGTGTCCTAGAGACAATCCTTTGTAAGGACATAATGCTGAGATAATATTCAGTATTGGTTTAATATTATTGTTATTTAATATTAAATGTTTGACATTACACTTGTTAGAATATTATGTTTGATTGTTTGCATTTGTTCTTATCTGTGTTCCATTGAATCACTGTTGTCATTGAGGTTGTGAGAACTCAGATGACTTAAGCATGATTCTCAAATAGCCCCGATCAAGGATCATCAAGAATGGGATATTGATGATGCAATTGAGATTGGTGTGCGATCTACATCATACTCTTAGAGAGTGTAGTAAGATCTCACTTACTACGAGATACTAGGTATCTCATGATGGATGCACAAATACCTTAGATGTATTGGTATACCCATCTGAGAAACCACTACTACACATTTTAGCTTGGATAACTCTACTTGGACAACCCTTTTAGAAAGAGCTCTCCAAAAACGACCTTGGAGAGCGGTTTTTAATAAAAAAAAAACTAATAAGCGGTTCGAAACCGCTCTCCAAGAGAGAGCGGTTCAGAACCGCTCTGCAAGCTACTTGGAATGCAGTTCAGAACCGCTCTGCAAGAAAGAGCGGTTCCGAACCGCTCTGTAAGGGTGTAGCCCTATATCCAGCGCGCCCCCATATCGCGTTTTTTTTCCTACACATTTCCTCATCTTCGATATTCCTCGTCCAATATTCCTCCTCCTCCCTTCTCCATTTTTTCCGGCGAAAGGCCGTCGCCACCACTGTGCATTGCCGCCACGCGTCGCCCTCCTCCTCCCCTACCGCCGTGTGGTCCCTCCACCTCCTCCTCCCCTACCGCATCGTCGCCTCCTCCTCCTCCTCCCTACCGACACCGCCGCCTCCTCCTCCCCTACCGCCGCCGCCTTCCTCTATATATATAGGTAATTTAATTATTTTATTTAATATTTTATATATATATGTATGTATATATATATCTATATATTTTATGATATATATAGTGTTAGATTAATTAATTGGTTAATTGGCTTGATTTTAATTGTTGTTTGTTTGAATATTAGATTGTTTAATTTAGTTTAATTGTTGTTATATGTTAGGATTAATTGTTGTTTGATTAGATTGTGGTTAATTGGTTGTTAATTTGTGTGTAGTTTCACTCAAAATATTAGTTGTTTCATTTAAAGGTATTAGTTGTTTCATTTAAAAGTATTAGGTGTTTCATTAAAAGGTAATATTAGTTGTTTCATAAAAAAGTATTAGGTGTTTCATTCATAGGTATTAGTTATTTTATTCAAAGGTATTAGTTGTTTCATAATAAGGTATTAGGTGTTTATTCAAAGGTATTAGTTGTTTCATTAATAAAAAAGTATTAGGTGTTTCATTCAAAGGTATTAGTTATTTCATTAAAAGGTATTAGTTGTTTCATAATAAGATATTAGGTGTTTCATTCAAAGGTATTAGTTGTTTCTTTAAAAAGTATTAGACGTTTCATTCAAAGGTATTAGTTGTTTCATTCAAAAGTATTGTTGTTAGTGTGTGATTAATGTTGGTTTAATTATATTGTTGTTAGTAGCTTAGATTAATTGTTGTTAGTACGTGGCTTGAATTAATATTTGTGTGTTTCTTTAATTAGATGATTAATGATGGTACATTAGAATACATTAGAAAATTAAAATGAATGTAGATTAAATATAGTTAGGTTTGCTTTTAGGTTTAATACTTTAAGATACATTGTCTTGAGAAACAGTCTTCATATTGTCTTTCCTATAGGCATTTGTAGCTAGTTCTATATGGATCGAAAGTGGGTTCGAGCAGATCGATTATCAGATGAGTATAGGAATGGGGTGGAAGAATTTTGTAATCATGCAATTAGACACTGCACCGACCATCGGTACATTCCATGTCCATGTTGGAAATGTATGAATGGAAAAACCGTTAGTGGTCGAGAAAGTCAGTTTCACCACTTGATGATTCACGGTATTGATAAAACATATATCGTTTGGACATATCGTGGTGAGAGAAGAGATGGATGTAGCTCAAGCAACCTAGAAACTGACTTTAGGTTTGAAGATACAGTGGATGCGAATATTTTTGATGATACCGACTGTTGATACATCGAGTGGGGATGATGATGATCTGCGAGATCACCCTTATATGTCAGAGAAGTTAAGGGATTCTGCTGGATTACCACTGTGGCCCGGGTGTAAGAAGGCAACAAAACTGTCAGCTGTGTTGATATTGTTCAACCTAAAAGCAGCTCACCAATTATCTGATGCATGCTTCACAAATATGCTGGAAGCAGTTAGTGGTCTATTACCTGATGGAAATGTACTGCCTACGAGAGCATATGATGCTAAACAAATGCTCAAGTCCATCGGATTAACACATCAGAAAATTCATGCTTGTCCGGGTGATTGTATCTTATTTCGGAAGGAGTATGCAGAACATGATGAATGTCCCAAGTGTGGGGAGAAGAGATATAAGAAAAATAAATCTCCCGCGAAGGTGATGTGGTACTTTTCGATAATACCAAGATTCAGGAGAATGTATAGTAGCGTTGTGGATGCTAGAAATTTAACTTGGCATCATGATGATAGGATCAAAGATGGAATGCTAAGACACCCTGCTGATTCAACCCTGTGGAAGACATTAGATGTCAGACATCCAGAATTTGGCAACGAGCCACGACACTTGCGTCTTGCACTCTCAACTGAAGGAATTAATCCATTCGATATCCAAAGTACCAACCACAGTACATGGCCAGTGATACTGTTAGTTTATAATCTTTCACCCGAGTTATGCATGAAGCGTACTTACATGATGTTGTCTATGTTGATATCAGGACCCAAATAACCTGGTAACAACATAGATGTATATCTGGCTCCTTTGATAGAGGACTTGAAGCTCCTGTGGGATGAGGGTGTCGATGTGTATAATGCTTGTAGAAAGGAGAATTTCAAGTTGAAGGCCATGTTGTTTGGAACTATCAATGACTTTTCCGCTTACGGGAATCTATCTGGATATAGTGTGAAGGGGGTCGATGCTGTTTGGAACTATCAATGACTTTCCCTCTTTCGATGATCTTGCAAATCCACGCCCGTACCAGAGAATAATTATCGATGAGGATGAATATGGCAAGCACGAGATCCGGATACTGGTCGTTACCCGGCTAGTCTGCCTGAGGTGTATCAGAATTGCCCTGCGGTGGCCCCATATTGGGAGGAGTTTGTGCGACGATCTATGGATGACGAGTTCCAGGTAAAATTGATCAATATCATTTAATGCCCTATGTTTTTCAGTGTTTATCGTATTTCTATTACACTATAGTTACGAAGTGAGAAAAATCGCAAACAAGCCAAGTCGATGGAGGCGTGCTATCGTGGATCGAACAAAGGTTATGCACGCATAAGAGAAAATCTGGTGAGATCAAAATCCTAACATTTAATTTTGTTTATATATTCACTTTTAATATATCTAATAAGGGGACACGTTAATGACTATCGTAGAAAGAAGAAAAAAAGAAAGCTGGACAGAGTGAGCCTGTTGTTACCCGTTTCGAGTTATTTCAAACTACCAGAAAGACTCGATACGGGAATATTCCCGATTCCAGTGCACAGCGTATCATCGAAGAAGAGTTAAGCTATCCATTAATTTATCTTTGAATTACAAACTATTATTTCTAAACAAATGATTAAATAATATTTTTTTGTAATTCAGGAGCGTATATCTCAGACCATGACGCCCGAAGACATCCGCTTTGTCGGTACCGATGATCTACTTAGACGGGCTATAGGTCGTCAGGAGCATCCCGGCCGCTTACGGAGTGTTTGATATGGCGTGACGAAGTCATCATTGGCCATGTTACCGGCTCTTCAAGCCATGAATATGGTGGGTATACTTTCGGAACAGGTTGCCCAGATGGCTAAAGAGTTGGAACAGATGAGGTCCGAGAGACGGTTGCATCACGGAATGTCCTCGAGTGGAGCAAGCTATGAAAATAGTGTCGCTGATGCTATATTTTCGGCTAATGCTAGGGACAATTTTATTGAGGCACTTCGAAACGACGTCCCGCAGGTATCAAATGTGTCTCACATTTATTTAATTTAAAGACTAGTATATATATTAAAATTTTCTAACTAAATATCTTATTCGAACAGTCACCGACCTCATGCTACCTTTATTTAGAGGATCCTACTCGGTTGGTGGCTACAAGAACGTTGCTCAATAACTCCGAAGGAGTTATTCATGGTAGTCCCATCACTCCTGGTTTCGTGAGGGTCACGCTCGATGTACCCATAATCGGAGAAGAGGATTCACCGGTGCCTAAACCAATTGATGATGCTGTCACAGTCGGAACAGCGGTCGGGCACTTCATCGAATGGCCGGCCAACTTGGTCTCTCTCACCATGAAGGTAAATTTAATATATGTTATTAAAGTTCATTATCTTATTTGTCGTTCTAAATAATGTTGCAAATTTATTGTAGAAATTGCCGACACCACAAAAGCCTAAACAGAAATCAAAGGGTGTCGCAGCCAGTCAGAGGGAGATAACGAGGGACTCCACTATTGGTGATCGCAGACTTGGTTATCCCTTGCCTGGAGACTTAGATCACGACTACACCGTACAGAATACAGTGCAAGTGATAGTGGAGTCCTCTGATTTCAATATGATCACAGTTCCTATGAATGCTTACTTTCATCATAATTCTATTGAAGAATACATCGCTCGAGAGCATGTGATTGAAGTCGTGAACGACCATTGGTTGAGTGAAACGAGCATAGCCTTTTACCTCAGGTATGTGGTTACTAATTAATTCTCAGTATTTACTTTCTATATAGTTTAATTTTCAAATTAAATATTAATTAGCGTATATATGTTGGTTAAAGATATTTGGGTGAGGTATATCTTGTTGGGAAATCTGTAATTTAGTTTTGATGGAAGTTCCAAAACAGATTGTAATAGGACCAGTCAGACCTGTTAGCTGACTGATGACTTAGAATCAGATTAAGATGACCAGCTGAAATGTATAGATAGCTGATGTAAAATATAGGTCACATATTGAGGGGGAACTCAATATGTATAGGTCAGGTCGAAGTATCAGATGAGCCAGATAAGGTCAGATGATCAGAAGACTAAGCACGAATCAGAAGACAAGAAGTCAGAAGATCAGGTGAAGACAAGAAGACACTGAAGACTCAGATGAACCTGAAGACTCAGATGGGAACCTAAAGACTCAGATAAACCTGAAGACTCAGTAACAAACCTGAAGACTCAGTATGACTGAATACGCTGAGGCTCAGAGACACCTGAAGATCAAAAGGCCTGGAGACCTATATCAGCAGAGTCTGCATATTGAACTAAGACAATGTGCATCTGAAGACTCAACAAGGTAGACTGATCAGTTACCTGATCAAGTCAGCTCACACCTGGTAACAATCTAAGAGATACACCAGACAAGACGAATCTTCTACAAAAGGAATATCAATCATCTAACGGACAAATTTCTGATGTGCCACCTCGCGAAGCCAAGGAGAAAGCGACACGTGCACAAAAAGAGCTAACAATGGGGGATACGACGCTGCGGACAAATACGGTGCTAATGATGCCTACGGCCACACCGATAATCGGAGCACGTCACAATCATATCCTACAACCTACCTAATATAGCCCGAAATTCAAATTGCTCTCCAAGGGCTCTTTGATTTCGAGGTCTATAAAATGGAATTATTTGTCAACTGAAGATAAGAGACAACTAACAAAGAACGAACACGGAGACACCGCAAAAGAAGCAAAAGCTACAGCAAAATCTCTGCTCAAAGAACACTATATTTGAAGATTATTCTTAGAGTTTTCATCCCATTAGTTCTTAGCAAGAAATCCTATCCACTAGCATTTTGGCTATCTAAAACACCAGGATAGATTTCCAGTTGGAACCCTCAAACATTCTTTACCCAAAAGCAAGTTAGGTTAAGTTTGTTCCCGGAAGATTTCAGACTAGGGATTCTAGTTTTCTAATTTCTAGTTCGGTTGAGTGTGAACTCGATAAACATCTGTAGAGTGTGAACTCAATAAACATCTTGGCCATCCTTTGAAGGATATAAGTCCCGCAGGTTAAGTTTGTAGAGTGAGAACTCAGTAAACATCTCGGCCATCCTGTGAGGGGTATAAGTCCCACAGGTTAAGCTCGGTTAAGTTCGGTTAAGGTTCCCCTGTGTTAAGGGAAGAGTGGACGTAAGATGGGTTTCGTCTGAACCACTATAAAAAGTTTTGTGTGCATTTACTTGCTTTCTTATTGCTTTACACTATTCACACAACTGAGTTTAAAACAGCATACATATTCTAAGTTAAGCTCAGTCTGCACCAAGCAACTGATCTGATCTGATTGACACCTTAGTCAACTGGTTGAAAACTAACTTAAGAATCTGAATTGATAAAACTGGTTTTTCACACGGGTAAAAACAAGCTTCCGCACCATTCAGTTAAACTAACAGATTTCAAGCTGATCTGCCCTTAGGCACTCAGTAAGATTGAACATCAGTCTAAACTGATACACTAGCACTCTGATCGGGTAATATGCAGTTCACACCTGATCCGCACAAAATGTTTTTGAAGTCTATTCACCCCTCCCCTCTAGACTTCCACCCTCACAAAACCCGTTTGGGACCTACAAGTGGTATCAGAGCAGTGGTTCTACAGACCACTGGCTTTGAGTATCATCGATTCTTGAGGAAGAATCTTTGTGGTCATTTGAACAGATCTTGAAAAACTGTTTTCAAAACTCATTTGTTTTCAAAATCACTCAGCATGGATAATACCTCTGGCATGTATCATGATTTGCCTAAGTTTTCAATTGATGAGTATGCAGTTTGGGCCATATATATGTGCAACCATCTAGGATCGAGAAGCGACAGAATGATGGAAGTCATTGAACGAGGACCCATCATTATATATCACGATAACACAGCAGTTAGAGGAGATCCAGACTTTGCACCGGGAAGTCTTGTACGAAAAAGCCCAGCCTTGATGGATGCAGAAGAAAGAAAGTTGTATACTCTAGATACAATCGCTAGGCATATAATCATGAAGACGATGGATAAAGTTACAAAGGAGAAGATAAAGTATCTCAAAACCGCAAAACAAATGTGGGATACTCTTGCTGAGATATGCGAAGGAAATGATCAGATCAAAGACAGCTGACTACAAGCTGAACTGGTGAAGTTCGAAAAGCTAAAGATGTTGCCCAACGAGACAATCAATTAGCTCGATGGGAGGATCACCATATCAGTGAATAAACTATGAGAACTTGGAAGAGAGATGTCAGACAAAGATATCAACTAAAAGATCCTAAGATCTCTCACCAAGAAATGGGACATGAAAGTCACGGTAATTAAGGATTGCCAAGACATTTCAAAAGATGAAGCCGAGTAGCTTGTTCCTAAGCCTCAAAGCTCACGAGTTCAATTTAATCGAAAGAGGACAAGCAGATGAAGACGAGACGCCTGCTGAAGCCTCAACGTCTAAATCAGTTACATTTAAAGCAACCAGCAGCAGATCGAAGGCCACTGAACCTGTTGGAAACATAATGAGTCAAGCAGAACAGATCGCTCTGCTTACCAGGAAACTTGAAAGAACAAATACTCAGCTTGGTAAGTATCGGAGATTCTACAGTGACTATCAAGACAACAGAAGAAACAGGAGGCCAACTGACAGATCACTAGAAAGAACCAGATCTGATGATCGAAGAGATCAAAGAGAAGAAAAGAAAAGAGATGATCTGACAGATGAGAGAAGAGATAACAGATCTGACATAAGATGTTCAGATTACCATCAGAAAGGGAAGTCACCTGACAGATCCTAATGACGGAGTGACTCACCTGGCAGAGGAAGTTCCATAGATCGAGGATCATGCTTCAACTGCGAGAAACCAGGTCACTACAGCACCGACTGCCCTGACCTAACTCCCAGAGAAAGGGAAGAGAAACGGAACAGAAGAGAGCAACGCCTCAGAGATAGAAAAGCCCTAGTCGCTGACACATCTGGAATTGATGATTCCTATCTGCCTTCTGAGGACTCTGGCTACTCATCTGTAGAAGACTTCTGTCTGATAAGTAGTATTGTTAACTTCCACGAGCATGAAGATCTGATATTCTCTTCAGATGACGATGAAGTCTGCCTGATGGCCAAGGAGGGAGACCAATCTGAGGTAACCTCCAAACCTTCTGCTTTTTCAATTTCCACACCTGCTATTGACTTGCAGCTCTACTCTGAGCAATTGCTTGATGATCTCTCTGATGCAGTAGACACTTATACAATAGTGGAAGCTAAAAATGACAAGCTAAGGATCAGAAATAATCAGCTTGTTAAAGAAAACGCTCTCGAAAAAAAGCTTGGCGAAATCGAATTCATTAAACCGCCGGAAGGTAACGAGGAACTTAACGCTCGAAAGTTAAATCTTCGATCGAGGAGAGAAGCGAATCAAAGATCGCCTAGCAATCAACAAATGCAAGTTCGATGATTTCAAAATCCTTCAAGCTAAATTTGATGAGCTATTCCGACTACATGAGAGTCTAAAATCTACTGAGGATAGTTTGCGCAAGAAAATAGAGGTTTTCACGAAGTCATCAAAAACCGTTCAAGATATGAACACCTATTTTCGAACGCCGACTAACAAGAAGGGAATTGGGTATGAGAACCCTTCTACATCCTCAAAAGCCCCGCTTTGATTCACTTGAAAGGTGTAATCAAACGAGTCTCTCAAAAGATACACTAAAAGCTAAACTTGTATCGGATAAGGGAAAAGACTCTGAAGCAAGTAAGGCAAGTGCCTAATCGAAAAGGGGGACGAAAATGGACCCCAATCGATAAAAGCATCACCCGAGGAATCAACGAAGAACCGGTTCTTCCGAAGAAACCTCAACTCGACGGCCAGAGGTATCGGAAGAGACAACCTGTAAGAAGGAAATCTAATCTGAGACCCAATCAAGGTCAGCTGCCTAATAAGCAAGTTATAGGTAAACTTCAAAGACCACCTATGCCAAAAAGATATGAATCTTTTGATGGTAGCAGTCGTACCTACCCTTATAACCGTAGATCTAGGGTTCTTTGCTTTTTGAGCCACACTTGGATTAAAAGAAGACAAAATATAAAAAAAAAATCCCAAGTCTTCTAAGTCATCCAAGGCTCACACACGAATAATCATACTAATCAGAAAGCATATAAAGAGACGTATGATTATATTGATATGTATGGGAGACAAATCAGACCTTCTAATCTATCTGATTTTCATAGAAGTGCTCTGTTTGTGTGGATCCCTAAATCCACCACCAACCCCCCAGGACCCAATTCCAAAGGGGTACCTAAAGCCTGATTTGATTGCAGGTTCGCGTGGGACTGGCCAACAAAGGAGGTGTACAAGCTACTATCTGGTACATCGATAGTGGATGCTCAAGGCACATGACTGGAAGCAAACATCTCCTTAGCTCTTACAAAGAACAAGAAGGCCCAAGTGTACTCTTCGGTGATGATAACTTTGGTTTTACCAAAGGATTCGGAACCTTAGAGAATGATGATGTACAAGTAACTGGAGTCTCGTATGTCGAAGGATTAAAGCAAAATCTACTATCAGTATCACAATTCTGCGACAACGAATTCAGTGTTGAGTTCTCGAGCGACAAGTGTACGATTAGGAATCGAGTCACTCAACAAACCTTGCTAACTGGTTCAAGTAAAGGCACAATCTACACAGCAGATTGGAACAGTTGCCCAAAGAATACATGCTTAATTGTTAAGAGCTCCAAAAGTAGCAGTTGGCTCTGGCACAAAAGAATGAGCCATCTGAACTTCAAAACTCTTAACAAGATAGCTAGGATGTCTTTGGTTGAGGGACTTCCGAATGAGATAGTCTCCAAAGATCAGACATGTGCCGCATGTCGGAATGGAAAAACAAGTTAAAGCCTCATTCAAGGAATACGGACCAAAGATGCGATGAAATCTTGAATCGCCGCTCCATATGGATCTATTCGGACCCGCTTACACGGTCGATCTCGGTGGACGAAATATACTCTAGTAATCGTGGATAATTATTCCAAGTTTACTTGGGTTGTATTCTTATACAAGAAGAACGAGACAACGACAAAAGATACCCGAGAAGCCGCCAAGAAGCTACAAAACGAGAAGGGTGTCGAAGATAGTAAAAATCGGATCGGATAAAGGTACTGAGTTCTGAATTCCTTTATTATTGATTTTTTGCATCGAGTTTGGTATCTGACATGAAACGTCACCGCAAGAACGCCACAACAAAATGGAGTAGCGTAGCGGAGAAACAGAACTCTCAAGGAAGTTGCTCGCACTATGTTAAATTGAACATGCGCCACCAAGCCGTTTAAAATGCGTAAGCAATCAACACCGAATGCCATACTCGAGCAGATGTTCTCGACTAAGACTCACTTCAAAACACCTTATGAACTGTGGAAGGGCGTAAAACCTCGTGTTTCATACTTCCATGCTTTTTGGGTGCAAGTGTTTCATACACAACAATGGGAAAAGTCGGTTGAAGACTTTTGAGGCCAAGTCGGATGAGGGCATATTCTTAGGATATTCCTCATCCAAAGAAGGCTTCGAGTTTACAACAAACGAACCCTAGTTGTGGAAGAAACACCCCATGTGGTCTTTGATGAGACATCTTCCGAACAAGAGAAAGCGCCTCGTAACAAGCCGCATGCGGATCAACCGCTACCCGACAACAGCGAAAATGGATCGGCTAAGTATCAAGGAGAAAGAACTGAACACGTAATGATGTACATCCCGAACTTGATCTTGCGATTCAACAGTCAATCGGACCCAAAGGTACGCACAACCCGCCGCTGAAGAAGTTATTACAATTTGAGGCAAGATCAATCGAACCATCCGGTTCGGGGAACTCTCAAGTTCCTCTACGAGCGTACATCGAGACATGATGAGTCCAACATCGGTTGAGACATGTTCTTATCAAGTGGATCATAATTCCGCACCACTCCCAATCACTAGTAATGAACTACTATCGGATATGGATGATGTTCTCCAAACAGACGCACGTCAGAACAGAAGGACCTGGATTACCAGTCATCCAACTGATCTGATTATCGGAGACCCATCTGATAGAGTCAAAACTAGACATCGACAGAAAGTGTCATGTCTTTGTTGTTATCTGTCTTTGAAGGAACCAACTACAGTAGAGGAAGCTCTACAAGACGCAAGCTGGATTCTAGCCATGCAGGAGGAGCTGGAACAGTTTGAGAGGAATCAAGTTTGGAAATTGGTGGACAGACCAACTCACCAAGACGTAATTGGCACAAAGTGGGTATTCAAGAACAAGAGAGATGAGAAAAATGTCATAACCAGGAATAAGGCAAGACTTGTTGCTAAGGGGGTATTCCAATCGAAAAGAATTGATTATGATGAGACCTTTACACCGATCGCCTCCTTTAGAAACCATTTGGTCAATTTTAAACTTATCTTTGCCTACGAAGGGTTCAAGTGTATCGATGGATGTAAAGAGTGCATTCTTAAACGGGGTACTAGCAGAGGAAGTTTATGTCGAACAACCTCCGGGCTTTGAAAAAAGGCAACCAAGTGTACCGGTTTAAGGAAAGCTCTTTCTGACTGGCAAGCTCCTCAAGCTTGGTATGATACACTCTCTCGATTCTTGATAGACAATGGGTTCACTAAAGGAATAGTGGGCCAGAACCTTATTCGAATAGAAGATGGAGAAGATATTCGATGGTTCAGATTTACGTGGGCGACATCATCTTCGGATCTCCCAACAAGAAGCTATGTGAGAAGTTCAAAAATTGATGCAAGGGAAGTTCGAGATGTCCATGATGGGTCGTCGATGAATTGCTTTACGGGTTTACAAGTCAAGCAGAGTCGTGAAGGATATTCATCTCGCCAGCGGAAATACACAAGGAATCTCTTGGCAAAATTTGGAGTTCAACATTGCAAGGAAGCGAAATTCCCATGATGACCGGGTTCAAGATGGATCCGGATGAAGATGATCGAAAAGTTAATCGAAAAGAACATAGAGCTCGATTGGATCACTACTATACCCCGATTGCCAAAGAACCGGACATTACTTTTTCGCGGAGGTGTATCGCGCCCGATTTCAAGTAAATCCAATGCAAAAGCCACCTAAGAAGCGGTAAGCGGATTCTCAAGTATCCGAAGGGACCAGTAAACCTTGGTTTATTTTACCCATCAGATGATAATCTAGATCTTAGTGGGTATTCTGATTCAGATTACGGAGGTTGCAGAATCGACAGGAAGTCAACCTCAGGTTCATGTCGGTTTAAAATAAACCGATCTCTTGGTTTCGAAGAAGCGGATATCGATTCGCGACATCTACTCTTGAGGCGAATATATAGGCTGCAAGAAGTTGTTGTTCCCAAATCTGCTTTCGGCTAAGTCGTCGGTGAGGATTACAACATCGTAGCTAAGAACGTCACCTATATTCTGTGACGATAATAGTGCTATTGCAATCACTTTCGAATCTGTTCTCTACATACAAGATGCAAGCATGTTGATGTCAGACACCATTTTATCAGAGATCACATTGAAAATAAGAATATCAGGATGGAAAAGATCTATACTGACAAGCAGAAAGTTGATATCTTAACTAAGCAGCTAGCTGAGATCAGATTCAGAGAGTTATGCAACGAGCTAGGGCTTCTAGATCTTGGAGAAAAAGCACCAGATATGGTTGAAGGACTAATCTCCAGAACCAGTTGGTTAAAAGACTAACCAAGTTAAGTGGAATCAGTTGGGTTAGGAATCTCAATTGATCAGACGACCAAACGAGGAGCCAATCTGTTCGGATAAGGAGCGGTCGAAAAGTCGGATAAGTAGCCGATCCGAAGTTCGAATACGAGGAGCGGTCGGTTTAAGACATATCAGATTAAGGGGGAACTGATCAGATTGGAAGATTACTTTATAAGTCGATTAAAGTTGCAGTCAACAAGCAAGTCAAGAGTAAAACTACAGATCGCAGAAGTCAGAAGAAGCAACACAACAATGAAATAACATAATTTTTCATTAATAAAGACCCGGAGGTCAGATTTACAAGTTACAAGTGATATCACAAGCTACAAATGCTACAAGCTATCGTCAAGTGGTATTACAAGTACAAGAAGACCCGGAGGTCGATATATAAACCATAAGCCCTAAGCCAACCCTAGGCAGGGAACGCGAGAGAGAGTTCAAGGTATGATGCTCTCATTTTCCCTCGATCCTAATTAGGGGCGTCAGAGAGGCCTCGAGAATCCTGAGCCAATCTCAAAAGCTTCGGAGTGAGGAGCGAGAGAGGCTTTGAAGGATGTCCAAACCGGGAGCCCTCAGACATGAAATTAATTAACTGCTCTCCAAATTGTTAAATGGGGGCATAGTGCCACGGTTTGGTCACAAGGATCAAACGGACACTAGTGTCGATGCAAAATTGAGCTTGATATATGGAGATCGGTTTGTTGGTGATGCGCACCATATACCAAACTCATGTTTTGTTTCAGACTGAGTCGGTTGAGGCTAATTTCGTCATCTCGATAGGCGCACAAGGTGCATACGATTAGGAGAAGTGCCTTCTCATTTGCCTTAGCAGATCCGCCTCCCTGGTGGTAAAGAAGCTTAGCATTGATCGTATGTGAAATCTTAGATGATTTGACAGCGCAAAGTGAAGGAACACAGGTTGATTTGAGAAGTTTGAATTCATTGGAAAAGGGCTAAAGGTTCCCAATTGGAAATTTCACCGGAAATAAGGAACTCATCGGAAAAAGCATGAAGGATATCTTTAAAGAAGATGAAATGGTATATGTTGTGTTGTTTGCCTAACACCCCAGGCTAATTTATAGAAGGAAATTAAGGGTATAAATGCAAATTTTATCTTCTCGAGAAGATCTTAAGAGAAATTTGCATCGACAACGCCGTCGAGAACACGCGGTAATGGTTGGATGAGTTAACGGTGTGATTAAATCACAACAGATCTATGCCATTATTACGGAATGTCAAATCGCGCCGATTTGGGAATCGAGGCGACTTTTAGACTCCCCGAATTAAAGTTTTGGCGGGAGTTGACTTCAGTAAATACGGGCTGATTAGAAGAAGACTGAAGGATGAAGTGTACCAGATAAGTGGATCAAATAAGTAGCGAAGTGTTTCAAGCAAGAATCTGATCAGATAAGTGAGATATTGTTGGGAAATGCATGAGGCAACCATCAGATAAGTCAACAAAGTACCAGATCAGATCACCGTGGTAACTCATTGATTACAATATCAATCGATCGACATCGCCTCTTATTTATCTCTTTCTGAATACCTTATATGCGTTATTTAAATAATTGATTTATTTTACTCTGTTCATGAAGCATGCTCTGCTAAGCTTTTAATGCGGACTTTGAAATGTGTTTTTAATGCGTTTTATTGCGAATTTTCGAGTCCAAAATACGAGAAGATTACTTTTCTCAACCGTGCGATCAAAATACCTTTTAGCCGACTAATCTCAGCCACTGATTTCAAAACACTGATACTTGAGTACTTTGGAAAGTTGTGCAAAAAGGTTTTCCCTCGTTTTCTATAAAATCTAAATCTTTTCAGAAAAACCTCTTTCCACTACTTCGTCTTCTCAAAGTTATTAAAAGGTCAATTTTTTTCAAAATCTTCAGAGAATTACTTTCGAGATCAATTGATTCTACTCTTCCGATTTCTAAATCTTTCGAATCAATTTCTGGTAATTTCTTGTTTTAATTAATTGCATGATCTCATTTTCTCTCTGGTACCTAGGTTTACAAATCATGATGATATATTTCTTTATTTTTTTATTAGATCTAAATGCTTATTTGCTAAATTGATGCTAAAATTACTAGTTTGACTGAATTTATTGAAATATCTTACTCAAACTAAACATCAATTTGCATATCGTACAGAAATGGCATATCTTATTCCACGACCTGGCCAAGAGAAAAAGTTCTGCAATTTTTCATCGATGAAGAAAGACATCATTGATGAAAAGTACGTAGTCTTCACCATCACCTCAGACCCTGAATCGCTGGAAATTCTGGAGTGCTTGCGAGCGTGTGGACTTGAACGCTATTGCTCTACACATCAGAACATCGTCCACGCATATGAAGCTCTAGAGTTTCTATATAATCTGCAGAGGGATGAAGACATTGATGCTGACCTGATTTCTTCCGTTGGAGGACTGGAAGTGCGAGTGTCGAATGATGATCTCCAGAGGATATTCGGCCTAACTCGAGGAAGCATCAATCCAGAGACCTACACGACTAATGTAGGAGAAAAGGAATTTCTTGAAGCCGAGCTGTTGAGACCAGCAAATAAGGAAAACACGACGAACGTCAAAGCCTCCTATCTGAAGAGAAAATATCGCCTTCTTCTTGAAATTGTTCAGAAGGTGATCATGTGCTCAACCTATAGTCTTGATGCAGTCACTTCGTACAAGATAAGTGTCATGGCTACACTAATCAAGAAGGCTTCAAATATCGATTGGTTGGGTATGGTCAAAGCAAGACTGAGAAAAGACTCCGGGAAGTTCGAACTGACCCAGATCGATGAAGTGTGCTTATCTTCCAAGTGCTCATTCATACACAAAATCTCTATCATTCTGTCAGATAAGCTGCCACAGAATTATGAATGGAACGAGAATGGAGCGAAGATTTACCAAGCAAAGCACAAGGCCATATTGGGCAAAGATGAGTCCCTACCTGGACAGTCTGATGAGGATCCAACTCCTTATGTGCCCAAACCCAAGGGAGAAAAGAAGGGAAAAGATACGGCAACTGCATCGTCTGAAGTGCAGAAAAAGGTCGTTCCAGAGAAGAGGATGAAGAGGAAGGATCTGGCCAAGAAACCAGATGCTCAGCGGAAACGTCAGAAGAGAGTCTCATCTCCTCTGAAAACTGCTCCAAGTTCTGCCCAGCAAGTCAGCAGAACGAAGGATCTGATGCAAGTGAGATCAGAAGAAGAGATAGCAGTCCGCTCTGAGCCAACTATCAGAGAAGTAAGGGAAGAGCAGATGATCGCAGCAGAAGTAGAGAAATCTATCAGAGGGACAGAAGTGGAGCAATCTGAGGAAGAATCACCATCTGATACTCTGCCTCTCACCAAGATCTTCCAGAAAGCAAGATCGTCAACGCCCACTTCCAAATCACCATCACCCTCTCCTCAAAAATCATCATCACCTCCCCACAAAACCTTCTCACCCTCACCCTCGCCTATCAGATCACCAACATCTCCCACACCACCAATCAATGAACCCGTTCAGGAAACTGAACACCCTCAACACGCTGAAAACGAACATGAACTACAAACATCCCAATCCCTAATCATGTCTCAAGAACCTGAGAGATCCGACGAACGTGTGTCCATCTCTCATAATCCCTTCAACACCAGAACAGTGCTTTCTTCACCTGCTCCAGAAAGCACCATCATAAGGATAATGAAGCAACGGATCAAGGAGAATCTGCTGGATCTATGCCCTGAATTGGATCAACATCCTGGCATCCAGTAACAGATAGAAGAGATAGTGTTCTGGAGGGATATTAGACTGAAGAGCATTGAAGAATTTCTGATTCTAATGACAACTCTGGGATCAGATTTCTTTGTAGACTTGGAGTTGAAATGTCTAAACAATGCTGAGATTGAAAGTGCTGTTGAATTGGCATTTGATGATGATATCAGATGGTTGATTCAAGAAAGGTTTGGTATTGCTTTGATAACTTGGAGAAACCGCTTCAACCTCCTACAGATCATGAGGGAGTCTGGCGATGAACCAAGAATGGGTCTTTGCCGCAGATGAGACCCGACTTGGCAAGGCTTCAACATCCCAACAGATCACTACGATGAGCTCTGATACCCTAGATCATCATACTCAGAAGATTCAGGATGGGATCAAGGCTACATTTGAAGACAAATTCGCAGTTCTCACAGCAGATCTGATGAAGCGATTTGAAGATGAGCAAGCAAAACTAGTTGACAAGGAACGAAGTCACACAGTTGGGATGCACAATGCCATCCTTTTTGAAGTAATGCAACTAGTATATCCTCTTCTTTGAGAAGCTCAAACTCGATCGACAAACTCTCGCTTCGAGATGTAGATGCTCAATCGAACCGCATTACTTTTGGAAAGTGTCCGGCATCCTTGACAAAACCAACAACCACTTGGATATGGGTTGGAAACATTTTCTAGCTTCTACGTAACGAGCAAAACAGAAAATCGAAAACCTCTCGACGCTTCTACACTCCTTGACCTTCTTCCCCACCGCTCGATCACTCCTCTTGTTGTCGAGGAACTCAGAGAGGAGATCTCACGTCAATTAACTGCTCTAAACCGCAAGGTGTCCAACCTCTTGATGAAACCAAAAAGGGGGAAGGAAAAGAGAATAAAGAGAAAAAAAAAAATGACTCGCATACGCTTAGTAACTTTTTCATCTCTACCAAAACCATCAGATTCGACTTGCCGACCACTCCATCCACCGATCTCGTTGCGAAAATGAAAGAAAACGTGGAGCAACATAGCAAAAGAGATCGCTGAAAAAGAAAAGTGTTCTTTCAGAGGTTACTGCCAGAGTCGACAAGATTGATGACTTTTCTTCGCTCGTTCGAGAAAAGAATGGAAATCGGATGATCGTGCCAAGAGCCTTGAACTCGCTAAGAAATTAGTGAAGAAGACGAACAAGATGAACTCCGAAAGACTACGAGGAGAAAGAAAGGCAAAGGCAAGATGATGAAAGCAATCGCGGAAGATCGAGAGACAAGGCCATTTATTCTCCACCAAAAAGCGGATGACTCTGAACAAGTTCAAGAGCGCATAAGGACAGAGAATAAAAGAGGCCGCAATCAAGAAGCGTTTAGCATAAAGCTAAGGATCAACATCGCTACATCCGGAAGGAAGCGGAAGAACGAAGCTGCAGCAGAGGAGATTGTTTGGGAGAAGAATGCCCTTCTGGCACCTGTTAAAGGCATCCTCTGTGCACGGCAAGATCTGCTTCCAGAATGGGATCAGATCATAGGAGAATGGTTATGTGACGTCTACATCCTGGAGAAGATTCTAATTCATCAAGATCAGACTGAAAATGATGATGAATTTCGGAACTGGTTAGAAACAAAGTATCCAGACTTCTATCAGATAGTGATGAAAGAAGGCAAGAACATGTCACTAATACCAGAAGCTCCACCCTTTGAAATACTCCTTCCACCTTTGCGTCCAGACAACAAGCTAGATCCTGTTAAATTCAACAATATCTACTATGGACTTGATGAAAAAGGAGGGATCCATAGAAAAGAAGAGATGGACAAGCTAATGCAAAGGATGTACAGGAAGTTTGGCATCCCCAAAGAACTACAAATGTTCAAGTACACCTGGAATCAGATGATAGGTACGCTTTTCATGTATTCTATAATGCACACACCTATCTGAATGAAACTTTCCATCTCACTGATTCTAAGACAACATCTCATTATCTTCTGAGGTATGTACTGTTTACATTATCTACATTTCCATTCATGATATCTGTTTTTCTGATTAAGTGTGATTAAGTGTTTTGGTTCCATCAAAAAGGGGGAAATTGTTGGGAAATCTGTAATTTAGTTTTGATGGAAGTTCCAAAACAGGTTGTAATAGGACCAATCGGACACATTGGTTTATCGATGACTTAGAATCATATTAAGATGACCAGCTGAAATGTATAGATAGCGGATGTAAAAGATATGTCACATATTGAGGGGGAACTAGGTCAGGTCGAAGTATCAGATGACACAGATAAGGTCAGATGATCAGAAGACTAAGCACAAATTAGAATACAAGAAGTCAGAAGATCAGGTGAAGACAAGAAGACACCAAGACTCGGGGCGAACACGAAGACTCGGATGAACTCAAGACTCGGATGGAACTCAAGACTCAAATGAACTCAAGACTCGGATAAACTCAAGACTCAAGAATAAACCTCAAGACTCAAGATGATGGTAGAACACTTTGAGGCTCAGAGACACCTGAAGATCAAAAGGCCTGAAGACCTATATCAGCAGAGTCTGCATATTGAGCTAAGACAATGTGCATCTGAAGACTCAACAAGGTAGATCGATCGCCATTACGATCAAGTCACCACACTGTAACAATCTAAAAGATACACCGACAAGACGAATCTTCTACAAAAGGAATATCAATCATCTAACGGACAAATTTACGAAGTGCCACCTCGCATGGCTCAAGGAGAAAGCGACACGTGCAAAAAAGAGCCGACAATGCGGGATACGATCTTTGCGGACCAAAACGGCGCTAATGATGCCTACTACCACGCCCAATAATCGAAAGCACGTCATAATCATATCCTACAACCTACCTAATATAGCCCGAAATTCAAATTGCTCTCCAACGGCTCTTTGATTTCGAGGTCTATAAAATGGGATTGTTTGTCATTTGAAGATAAGAGACAACTAGCAAAGAACGAACACGGAGATACCGCAAAAGAAGCAAAAGCTACAGCAAAATCTTCGCTCAAAGAACACTATATTTGAAGATTATTCTTAGAGTGTTCATCCCATTAGTTCTTAGCAAGAAATCCTATCCACTAGCATTTTGGCTACCTAAAACACCAGGATAGATTTCCAGTTGGAACCCTCAAACATTCTTTACCTAAAATCAAATTAGGTTAAGTTTGTTCCCGGAAGATTTCAGACTAGGGATTCTAGTTTTCTGATTTCTAGTTTGGTTGAGTGTGAACTCGATAAACATCTGTAGAGTGTGAACTCAATAAACATCTCGGCCATACTTTGAAGGATATAAGTCCCGCAGGTATAAGTCCCGCAGGTTAAGCTTGGTTAAGTTCGGTTAAGGTTCCCCTGTGTTAAGGGAAGAGTGGACGTAAGACAGGTTTCGTCTGAACCACTATAAAAAGTCTTGTGTGCATTTACTTGCTTTCTTATTGCTTTACACTATTCACACAACTGAGTTTAAAACAACATACATATTCTAAGTTAAGCTCAGTCTGCACCAAGCAACTGATCTGATCAGATTGACACCTTAGTCAACTGGTTGAAAACTAACTTAAGAATCTGAATTGATAAAACTGGTTTATCACACGGGTAAAAACAAACTTCTGCACCATTCAGTTAAACTGACAGATATCAAGCTGATCTGCCCTTAGGCACTCAGTAAGATTGAACATCAGTCTAAACTGATACACTAGCACTCTGATCGGGTAATCTGCAGTTCACACCTGATCCGCACAAAAAGTTTTGGAAGTCTATTCACCCCTCCCCTCTAGACTTCCACCCTCACAAAACCCGTTCGGGACCTACATATCTCTCCAGAGATCCTCGAGCATGTGGAATGTATTCCTTCGTCTCCCCCCAAGTGTCTTGCTTAATGGCTGATAGGGCACAGACCATGGAGTGGTTAGTTTCTCATATGCTGAGTTTTACTGACAGAGATCATCTCATTTTTTGGCCAACAAATGTGGGGTGAGTACAATAAACATTTCGTTAAAATTTATATTCATAATATATATGATATTTCCACATATGCTAAATTTACAGATAATTTTAATATTCTTAATATAATATAGGAATCATTGGGTGTTGGTCGCCATAAATATGATCACATTAAGTGTGTATTTTATGGATCCAGCTGCGAATGGGTTGGCTTCAAATCGACCTGATCTCACTTCGTACATGGAAGCGTAAGTTCATTTTTAATATTATAATATAATGTTGGGAAATGAATTTAATAAAGAAGATTTTGATTAGATCTCAAAACCCCTGAGTATGACATGCTCAGGATAATCTTGATAGTTGAGTCAGGATTCAGTTTTAGAGTGTTCAGGATGTTATCTCGCACAATGTATAGTCGTGAGATATAGATCGGGATAGATTCGAAGACTTCGATAAGTTTGTTAAGAAACTGAAGTTTCAAGATGAAAACCGAAGTTTTCAAGAACTCAATATAAGATCGAGAATCAAGACTTCGATGAAATCGAGAATCGAAAGACTCGATATGAAACCGAGAATCAAGACTTCGATATGAGATCGAGAAATCAAGACTTCAAAGATGAAGACTCGAGATATCAATCGAGATATCTCTCAAGACTCGTAAGACATCAAGACTCAAAAGATCAAGATATCAAGACCGAAGTCAAAGGATCTTCAAGGCACAATAATTTACAAGACTCAAGAATGTCTTCAATGCTCGATATATCCCGAATGTTCCGAGGCAATCAAGCCGAGGAATAGAGCCGTTGGAATCCAAATTTGACGGACCAATGAGAGGAAGACAACCAAATGAAAAAGTCGCAGAACTTAAAAGAATAGTATGGATTTGAATGTGATTCTCTCCAACAATAACATTCAAATCCACACTATAAATACAAGTTCTTCCTACATTATTACGTGTGGAAGTCTTGAAGAAGATAGCAATGATGCTCTGAGCTAAGAGAACATATACTCAAGCTTTTTCCCACCCTAGAACACAAGTCCAGTAGATATACAAATATATTCAAAGAGTGTTCTAGAACCCAATCTAAGCAACCCACGATGTATCCTACGGCAGAGAGATTTTCCCAACCTTAGCATTGAGGCTAAACAAATGTAAGGAAAATCTCACCATAGTTGGAGACAACACCAAACCCAAACCCCATTCTCGTAAGAGATAACTAAGCGTGAAGTGAGGTAGTTGTTAGGCAATCCCGAGAGAGGTGATAAGTCCCGTTGGAGTGAGAACTCATTAAACATCTAGAGGCGAGCCCGAGAGGGTGATAAGTTCATTTGAGTTAGTAAACTATGAGGTAGTCGAAAAGCTCAAAGTAGAAAGGTTAGTAAACTACGAGAGGTAGTCGAAAACCTTAGGGAAGTGTTTGAAGGAATTTCCCTAGGAATGCGAGAGTGGATGTAGGAGCTTGAGTCTCCTAACCACTATACATTGTTGTGTTATTTACTGCTTTATGTTCTTATCTTGTCATATGCATTCGATCATAACCAAAACACAACACATGAGCTTAAAAGAGAAAACTCTGGAATCACCATTCCTTCACCCCTGTTTTTATATGCATCGCTTTTCATGTTTTGCTTCCGCACACGCAAAATGGGTTTTTCCACCGGGGCCTAACAAGTGGTATCAGAGCATGAGTTCAAAAGGTTCACTAATTTCAGAGTGACCAACTGAACTGATTTTTTTAAAGGAAAACCCGTTTCTTTAAAAAGGCATATATTTTAATGTTTTGGCGTCCCTATTGGGATATTTTGAGTTTTGATGAACTATGCCAAAATATTATCAACTTGTGTTAGTCAAGATAATTTACAGATAACAAGTTGAGAGGGAATGAGAGAACAAATTAAGGGGGAACTCACAGAATCAGAAGTAGATGATCGAGATCAGACGAGGTTGCAGACGAGACTGATCGAGATTAGATGAGTTAGATGAGTTCGGAGTCAACTGATGAGCTGTGCAAAATTCAGAAATGAAGAAAAGCTAAAGCCAGCAAATCAGAAGAGAAGGTTGCAAATCAGAAGATGAGCAAAAGAGACTGATCAAGATCAGATGTGATCGAAATCAGATAGAAGATGAGCAGATGAGACTGATCGAGATCAGACGTGATCGAAATCAGATATGATAACCTGATATGCTAACCTGATATGATGTACTTACCAGATGCTATCCTGATATGTTGATCTGAAGATGTGTTGATCTGATCAGTCGAGCTGATCAGATCAGGCAAAGAAGAAATCAGATAGCCTGAGTAAAAGTAATCTGAGACTCAGTAAGTTCTGAGACTCAGTAAGTAAAAGAGACCTTAGGGTCAGGATATCTGAAGTCAGAAGAAACTGAACTCAGTCAGCCTGAGTGTCAGTATGCCTGAACAGACAAGGTCCGCTGAATCAAGGAAACCTAAGACTCAGTATGTCACTGAAGACACTGAGAGCTCAGATAGACCTGAGGCCAGGAACTAGAGCTGAAGATTACAGAAGACTGAAGACCAAGGCTGAAGACTTGTAATTCCTTATGTTTTGTCTTTACTTTTGATAAGTTCATTGTAATCTGTAACTGATAACATACAATCAATGAAACTTTATCTTTATGCTCAAAGATAATACCTCATTATCTTTTTACATGTCTTTATATTTGATATGCCTGATTTGTTGTTTGGTGATGAAATTGTTGGGAGATTCATTGCTGAAGTAATTGTTGAAGAGATATACCAATCTTGTAATAGGAAAAACTGAAACCTGAGTATAGGTTAAGTGTTTTTGTAACAAGATGGTTTTGGCATCATCAAAAAGGGGGAAATTGTTGGGAAATGAATTTAATAAAGAAGATTTTGATTAGATCTCAAAACCCCTGAGTATGACATGTTCAGGATAATCTTGAGAGTTGAGTTAGGATTCAGTTTTAGAGTGTTCAGGATGTTATTTGCACAATGTATAGTCAGCAGATATAGATCAGGATAGATTCTGAAGATTCTGAAAACTCAGTAAGTTTGTTAAGAAACTGAAGTTTCAGTATGAAACTGAACTTTCTGAAGAACTCGGTATGAGACTGAGAATCTGAAGACTCAGTGTGAAACTGAGAATCTGAAAGACTCAGTATGAAACTGAGAATCTGAAGACTCAGTATGAGACTGAGAAACTGAAGACTCAGCATGAAGACTCACTATATCAATCAGTATATCTCTGAAGACTCAGAACACACTGAAGACTCAGAAGACTGAAGATACTGAAGACTGAAGTCAAAGGATACTAAAGGCACAGTAATTACTGAAGACTCGGTAATGTACTGAATGCTCAGTATATCCTGAATGTTCCGAGGCACTGAAGCTGAGGAATATGGCCGTTGGAATCCAGCTGACGTGGACCAATGAGAGGAAGACAACCAGCCTGAAAAAGCTGCAGAACTTACAAAGAATAGTATGGATTTGAATGTGATTCTCTCCAACAATAACATTCAAATCCACACTATAAATACAAGTTCTTCCTACATTATTACGTGTGGAAGTACGAAGAAGATAGCAATGATGCTACAGAGCTAAGAGAACATATACTCAAGCTTTCCCACCCTAGAACACAAGTCTGTAGATATACAAATATATTCAAAGAGTGTTCTAGAACCCAATCTAAGCAACCCACGATGTATCCTACGCTTAGAGACATTTTTCCAACCTTAGCATTGAGGCTAAACAAATGTAAGGGAAAATCTCACCATAGTTGGAGACAACACCAAACCCAAACCCCATTCTCGTAAGAGATAACTAGTGGTGAAGTGAGGTAGTTGTTAGGCAATCACGAGAGAGGGTGATAAGTCCCGTTGGAGTGTGAACTCGTTAAACATCTAGAGGCGAGCCCGAGAGGGTGATAAGTCCAGTTTAAGTTAGTAAACTACAGAGGTAGTCAGAAAGCTCAAAGTAGGAAGGTTAGTAAACTACAGAGGTAGTCAGAAAACCTTAGGAAGTGTTTGATGGAATTTCCCTAGGAACAGGGAGAGTGGATGTAGGAGTTTGAGTCTCCGAACCACTATACATTGTTGTGTTGTTTACTGCTTTATGTTCTTATCTTGTCATATGCATTCGATCATAAACAAAACACAACACATGAGCTTAAAAGAGAAAAATCTTGAATCACCATTCCTTCACCCCTGTTTTTCCACCGGGGCCTAACATATAATAATAGTGTGATGACGATGTATCGGAGTCGCCTTCCTAATCAAGGCTCAAGAGCTAATTTCAATAAAGTGAGCTGGAATAATGTTAAGGTAAATTTAATTTATTAAGTTATCAAATTAATATAAAATAATTATAATTGTAATACGTGACTATATTGCTAATCAACAGGTACCGAGGCAATGAGATAGTGATCACTGTGGACATTTTGTGTGTTGTTATATTGAAGATATAATATGCGCTTCTCAAACGGCGGTTCCTATCAACGTAAGTCAATTTATCGATTTATTTAAATTATTATTAATTGAATAAAAATTCATACTATATATCTAACTATATTGATTAATTGATCGTTGTTTGCAGTTTGTCTATGACCGTCCGATCAAGTCTTACTCCAAACGAAGAATGAACAAATGGAAAATGGATTGGACAGGGTACCTTTACAATCGATTCTTGCATAATTATAGATAGAGTGGGATAACTTTTGGTAGCATATTACTTATATATATATTTGTATTGATATACTTCATGCATGTTTTAATTTGTTGTATTGGACGGATATTTATTTCATGATGTGTATGTGTTTATTAATTTATTTGATGTTTTGGTATTGGACGTATATATATATTATTGTGTGGTATAAAAATTGGTTTTTAGTTTTGGTTTTGGTTTTATATAAACAGGATTTTAAAAATATAAATTAAAAGTACAAAAAAAATATATATATTGGACAGCGGTTTTTAACCGCTGTCCAAGTGTATTTATATATATAAAAATTAAAAAAAGGGTTACAAACCGTTGTCTAAGTGTAAAACTTGCAATGCGGTTAAAAACCACTGTCTTAGTGCAATATCTTGGATAGCGGTTTTTTATCAGTTGTCCAAGCTTGGACAGCTGCTACTTGGAGAGCTGTTATAACCGCTCTCCAAGGTCATTTTTAACAGCTTTTCAAGCCCAAATCTGTATTAGTGAACCGTTTGATGTAGTTTCACTATATGTGTCTACGGGTGTCTCGGCTAGTGGGAGCGATGCGATACTCCTTTGACTTGAGGTCAATACACATGACATGTGTGGAGTGATGAACTTTGACCATGACCGACGCTTGCACCCTTCCATGGGTAGATATGGCTTGGATTGGGTTCATCACAAAGTGCATGTGCGTGGTAGTTGAGCCAAGAATATGATTCATTCCTCAAAGTGGATTTAGAGAGAATACTCATCTTCTCATTATAATTGGATCAAAGTCATTGGCCAATGCACGTCAACTTGGACTTTGTGGCCAAGTGTGACATAAGTGATCAATTAGTGATTGGAGATAATATGATTAAGTTATTTGAATAGACACTTCATCATGTTCAAGACTAATCGAGTATTTGTGAATGAAATGAGGAAATCACAATAGCCCATGTTTTAGTTACAGGTAGTTGCACGTTTCTCGCAACGTACCTCATATATTGATTTATCAATTAACACCATTAGTTTGACTAATCGCTCGATATATGAGGGCATATGGGTCACACAACAAGTAATTCCCTAATCAGATTATAGTTGGTTGATTAAGTATTAAATTGGATTTAATATTTAATTTATGGAGAATTAATAATATATTAATTTAGAATTAATTATTATTACTGTTTAATTAAATTGGATTTAGTTAAATAGGAATCCCAAATAATATTATGGAATATTATTGTAGGAAAATATATATAGGGAAAAACATATCTTTGAGATTTGTTTTGCAAGATTATGAAATATCTTCCTAATAAAGATAGCTTAATATTTAAACTAGTCTCTCCCTATATATATTAGTCCCCGGGATTCATTATTTATTACTACAACTAAAAACCTAGTTTTCTCCATAAAATACCTAGTTAGAATTTTCCTAGCAAATTCAACTCGGGATTCAACGCTGACAAATCTGCGCAAATCTGAGTACGGAGATTACATGGATACCATAGTGGAGGAATCTGTGACAATTTACTTTAAGGATTCTGTTTATGATTATCCGTATTTAATTATGCAATTATATGTTTATAGTTGGTGAACTGTTTAATTCCGCTACGCATGTATTACGTGTTTACGTGCCTCTATATTCCAACAGTGGTATCAGAGCTCCAGCTCTTGATTAATTGCTTATTTGAATTAACTGATTGTTTATAAAAAAAAATTATAAATTCGGTGCGGCCAAAACTAAGTTTTGACTGCGCTTGATAATTATTTGTGGGGCTGCATATTGGGGCTTATTAGTTTGTTTTGGGCGAATTGTGTTTATTTATTCTCTCACTTGTGCTCCCCTTTCATCTTTGTCTTCACTGGTTTCCTCAAATTAGGGTTTTCAAAACCCGTGCTCACATCACCGCACGTTTCTCCGCTGGCGGCGCTGGACCGCATTTCGTCGCTTGAGGCGGCGGCTCACGCCGCGCCTTGCGGTGTCTCGCATGCTTTCGATCCGCTCGGAATGGCGGCGGCCCGATCCATTCCCTCTTGACTCTCCTCTGTTGAAACTCAAATCGATGTCCTTCAACAAGCGGTGTGGCAATCACGGCCACAGTTCGCGGTGATGATACCGATTGGAATTCGCGGCGGCGGTCAAACCTCACACTCCACGAATCGCCGCTTGGAGCGGCTGATTGATGCGTGACCGCAACGAGCGAAGCTCGCAACACGCCGGTGCGCCTAGGGTGATGTGGCGTGGTCGCACGCTCTCGATTGCGGCCGCGGCGCTGTACTTTGGACCTCTTTTCACGGCGGTGATTTGATGACGGACTCACAAGCGCCGATTCGTCTCTTGACAAAGACGCGGCTGTGGCGATTCCATTCACTCCTTACCGCTATTGCGTGACCTGCTCGTTCCGTGCTCGCTGCTTTACACGAACTGATTCTGATTCTTGTTCTGAAAATTGAAATTTTTTGAGAGTAATTAGATTATTTTTCGATTAATGTTCACATGATGTTGTTTGACGCAACTGATTTGATTTTTTGAACTTGATGACGAACACGGATGTCCCGAATTACAGATTAGACTCTGCCGATTTTGGGTGATGATGAGGGAGGGTTATCTTGCAAATTTGATTTGGCTAGGCTCTCCTATGCAATTTTTGAAATTGAATTTGAGCCCTACGAATAAAATAATTGAAATTGATTTTTAAATTGAAAAAGGTTTAATTTTAAAATAATATTGAAAGTTGGACTTTTGACTAAAAGGTTAATTTGATTAATTTATTTAATAACTAATAAATAACTGTCAACCTTAATTTTGAAGAATCGGATTTTGAAATTTAACTTGACTAGTTAAAAGGTTATTAAAACCCACTTGGTTAACTTATTGTGATTCGTTAACGCACTTATAGTTCGCTTTATAATTGTTTGGGTAGAGCGGTATTTCGATATCCATTTTCGGACCATATTAAATCTTGGGTAGAGGCGCCCAAATATTTGTTAGTCCGTGTAAGTAAGTCATGTTTGGGTGGCGGCCAATAATTACTCAAATGTGATGTAGATAGCGTGATGGATCTCGATTAAGAATTAATACCCCTTTTAAAAACGTTCATCACTAAAAATATGGTTTTCATTAAATTGAAAAGATGTCTTCCATCAAAATTAAAAAGTAGGCCAGTAGATTTAGTTCCAATGAGTATTTAAGACCCCCATCTTTTTGCTTCGGATCTACATCTAATCTGGACTTTTTTGGGACATGTAATGTCGCCATTTGATGGTTGTAAATCGACTTAATTTTATTTCACCAGCCCTCGTAGGGAACAAAAGTTAAGGGACATCAATCGAACTAGGTTCGATAAACTAGGAATTGCAATTTTGCAATTGGTTTGGAGACCTACTAGTTATCTTATTGTAATGATCGTACCATTTTTATTATAATGGTAGTAATGTGGATCCTAGTCCATTATAATTTATATTTGATATAGATCCGTCTTTTTCCGAGATGAAGTTAGATTGAGTATGTGAAAATAATGAAAACAAAATAAATTTAAAAGGCCATATTTATTTTGATTGCTGAATATTGATCATAGAAATTATGTGTTTTAATTCCCATTTTATTTTATTTCTCTAGGATTGTTGAAATGAATAACTTGTCATTGAGAAGCATTTTGGAAACAAACAAATTGGCTGGGCCAAACATTCTCGACCGCAAAAACATTCATTTGGTGCTTAGGCGAAGAAGATTGAAGCGTGTTGGACATGCGATCCTCGCTACCCCCGAAATTTGGTGATGCAAGAAGAGGTTTGAGGTGTTTGACACCAAGACTCTTCAAAAGAAGCATCAAGAGGATGCTTCCCAGGCTCAGTGTGTTATGTTGCTCGGCATGACTCCCAGTTGCAAAGGCAGCATGAGAAGATGCTCCCCTTCGAGATGCTCAAGCATCTAAAGGATCTCTTTGATTCTGAATCTCGTTCCAAGATTTATGAAGTAATGAGAGATCTGTTCAGATGTCGGTTGGCTAAAGGGGGGAAAGTCTCCCCTCATGTTTTGAAGAAGATAGGGTCAAGACCAACGTTGCTGTTTACGCCATTCTTCAGTCGCTTCCCGATTCATATTCGAGTTTCACTGTAAACTTTAATATGAATAAGACGGAATCGACCATGTCCGAGCTTCATAACATGCTCAAGACTTTTGAGTCTTCCACTGCTAAGGAAAAACCCGTGCTCATGGTGAGTGATTTTACTTCTTCTGCTCCGAAAGGAAAGAAGAAGCGAAGGAGCAAGGCTAAGAAAGGCTCCAAGCCTGCTTTCCTCAAGCCCAAAGGTGGGATTCAAAAGAAGAAACGGGTGGACAAGGACGTATGCCTCCACTGCAAGCAGAAGGGGCATTGGAAGAAGGACTGGAAGGTTCTAGCAGCTGAAAAGAAGACACAAGGTGTCTCAGCCTCTAGAACATGTATGTTTGTTATTGAGATAAGCATGTCCACAAATGATACTAACTGTTGGGTATTGGATAACTGTTGTGGCTCACACATTTGTACTAATGTGCAGGGTCTCAAGGATAACAGGAAAGTTAGGTCGGGTGAAGTCTCGCTACACGTTGGGAATGGAGCAAGAGTTGCTGCTGAGCATGTTGGCGTTTATGTTTTAGACTTACCTTCTAGTTTAAGATTAGAACTGAATAATTTTTATTTTGTTCCTTCTATTACCCATAATATTATTTCTATTTCGATGTTGGATATTGAAGGTTTTTCCTTCCATTTTGCAAACAATAATTGTTATTTTTCGCTTAATGGTGATGTCTATGAAAATGTTGTTTTATCTAATGGTTTATATTTATTGCATTGTGGATATAACATTCTTAATATACAAAATAAAAGACTCAAACTTAGTAATCATGAAAACACGACTTACTTGTGGCATTGTAGACTTGGTCATGCAAACGAGAAAAGAATTGCAAGGTTAAGAAAGTTAGACTACTTAACCCCATTTGAATTTGAGTCTTATGGAAATTGTGAATCTTGTCTTAAGGGCAAAATGACCAACAAGCCCTTTTCTGGGAAAGGGGTTCGTGCCAAAGAAGTTCTAGAGTTGATCCACAGTGATGTTTGTGGACCATTACCCACTCTAGCTAGGGGTCACTTCTGTTACTTCATAACTTTTATTGATGACTTCTCAAGGTACGGGTATGTGTATCTTATGAAACACAAATCCGAATCTTTTGAGAAATTCAAAGAGTATAAAGCCGAAGTAGAGAAGCATCTTGGTAAGAGTAAGACTCTTCGATCAAATCGAGGAGGAGAATATCTTAGCCATGAATTCACTGATTATCTAAAGTTGCATGGAATCCAATCACAATGGACTCCTCCCGGCACACCCCAAATGAATAGAGTGTCCGAGAGGAGAAACCGAATCCTATTAGACATGGTAAGGTTCATGATGAGCTTTTCCTCTCTTCCAACTTTCTTATGGGGATACACACTCCAAACCTCAATCTACATTCTGAATATGATTCCATCCAAATCGATTGAGCATACGCCATACGAGCTATGGTATGGAAAGAAGCCAACTTTCTCTCACATAAGGACGTGGGGTTTCCCCGCGTTTGTGAAGAAAATGCTCACTGATAAGTTGGAATCAGAAGGTGAAAAAGGTTACTTTGTGGGATATCCCAAGGAAACTAGAGGATATTATTTCTATCACCCTGAGAAACAAACAGTGATTATTTCTAGACAGGCCAAATTCCTTGAAGAAGATTATATCTTCAAGGAACAAGGCCATAAGACGATAGAACTTGAAGAAATTCAAGAACCACAAATTAACAAGGAGACTGATGTCTAGTCAAAGCAACATGACAAAGAATCAGTGGGAGCATTCAGCAGCTCACATGGTGGAAGTTTATCACTAAGTGATCCTCTTTCAGCTAGTGGGAGAGTAATTGGAGTTGCATTGCCTGAGCAACGAACTCCAAGTATGCTGAATGAGAACAGCATAGTTCAAACTCCTGCTCAAGAGGCATCCGAAAGTGTCGCTCTTGAGGCCTCCCCGGTCAACGATGAAATCGCTACACCACAAAATTTTCACGATCAGAATGTGCAGCCTGAACAATCACAACTCCGTAAGTCCACTAGGGTTCGTAATCCACCCACCAGATATTATGGTTTCCTCGTAGAGGAACATGATGATGTGCAAATCCCAGATAAAGGCGAACCTAGAACTTACACTGAGGCAACATTAGATGTTGACTCAAAGAAGTGGCATGAAGCCATGAAATCCGAGATGGACTCGATGTACACCAATCAAGTCTGGGACTTGGTTGAATTGCCGAAAGGGGTCAAACCCATAGGTTGCAAATGGGTCTACAAGCGTAAGACCGATGCAAATGGCAAGGTACAAACCTACAAGGCTATGTTGGTGGTGAAAGGTTGTAGTCAACGCGAAGGAATTCACTATGACGAGACTTTCTCACCAGTTGCAAAGGTCAAGTCCATTTGAATTTTACTTGCGGTAGCAGCACACCTTGAATATGAGATTTGACAGATGGACGTCAAAACAACTTTCCTCAATGGCAACATTGATAAGGAAGTGTTTATGACTCAACTGGAAGGTTTCATATCAAAGCCAAAATCTAATCTTGTGTACAAGCTTAAACGATCCATTTATGGATTGAAGCAAGCTTCTAGGAGTTGGAATATCCGATTTGATTAAGCTGTCAAATCATTTGACTTCGTCAGAAACTCGGAAGATCCGTGCGTCTATAGGAAATGCAATGGGAAGAATATTGTCTTCATAGTTGTGTATGTCGATGACATACTGATTATGGGAAACAATATCCCACTCATGCAGTCCGTGAAAGAATGGTTGTCAAAGACCTTTATGATGAAGGATCTTGGTGAAGCCTGCTACATCATAGGGATCAAGATCCATAGCGACAGATCTAAGAAGATGATAGGGCTGTCACAGTCCACCTACGTAGATAAGGTATTGAAGCAATTTGCGATGGAGAACTCTAAGAGATGTTCTCTACCGGCATGTCATGGGATAAAGCTGTCTAAGAAGAATTGTCCTTCTACAGACGCTGGATATCAAGCACATGAAGGACGTACCATATGCATCTGCTATTGGGTCCATCATGTACGCCATGACTTGCACTAGGCCAGATGTGGCCTTCGCTGTTAGCACCACTGGTAGATACCAACAGAATCCGGGTGAACCTCACTGGATTGTTGTCAAGAACATTCTTAAGAACCTCAGACGTACTAAAGATTACTTTTTGTTATACGGAGGATAGTCAGAGCTAGTTGCCAATGCAGACGCTAGTTTCCAATCTGACTGTGATGATTACAAATCTCGGTCAGACTATGTGTTCACTCTCAATGGTGGGGCGGTAAGTTGAAATAGTTCCAAACAAGAGACTACCGCGTATTCAACAACTGAAGCTGAGTACATTGTTGCGGTAGAAGCTGCCAAAGAGGTTGTCTAGATAAAGCAGTTCTTAAATGAACTAGGGGTAGTTCAAAGTGTCAGCAGTCCAATAAAGTTGTATTGTGACAACACTGGTGCGGTTGCGCAAGCTAAGAAACCGAGATCCAATAATAGAAACAAGCATGTGTCGAGGCTTTATCACTTGATAAGAGAGATAATCGCTAGAGGAGAGATAGAGTTAGAGCGTGTTCCCACGGAAGATAATTTGGCTGATCCTTTCACCAAAACTTTGAGTGTTCATGTAAACACTAGACATTTCAATGGTCTAGGGGTTAGGCATGTAGGTGATTGACTCTAGTTCAACTGGGAGATTGTTAGTGTTGGTGTCCTAGAGACAATCCTTTGTAAGGACATAATGCTAAGATAATATTCAGTATTGGTTTAATATTATTGTTATTTAATATTAAATGTTTTGCATTACACTTGTTAGAATATTATGTTTGATTGTTTGCATTTGTTCTTATATGTGTTCCCTTGAATCACTATTGTCATTGAGGTTGCGAGAACTCAGATAACTTAAGCACGATTCTCAAATAGCCCCGATCAAGGATCATCAAGAATGAGATATTGATGATGCAATTGAGATTAGTGTATGATCTGCATAATACTCTTAGAGAGTGTAGTAAGATCTCACTTACTACGAGATACTAGGTATCTCGTGATGGATGCACAAATACCTTAGAGGGTATTGGTATACCCATCCGAGAAACAGTTTGATGTAGTTCCACTATATGTGTCTACGGGTGTCTCGGTTAGTGGGAGCGATGCGATACTCCTTTGACTTGAGGTCAATACACACGACATGTGTGGAGTGATGAACTTTGACCATGATCGACGCTTGCACCCTTCCATGGGTAGATATGGCTTGGATTGGGTTCATCACGAAGTGCATGTGCGTGGTAGTTGAGCCAAGAATATGATTCATTCCTCAAAGTGGATTTCGAGAGAATACTCATCTTCTCATTATAATTAGATCAAAGTCATTGGTCAATGCACGTCAACTTGGACTTTGTGGCCAAGTGTGACACAAGTGATCAATTAATGATTGGAGATAATATGATTATGTTATTTAAATAGACACTTCATCATGTTCAAGACTAATCGAGAATTCCTAAATTAAAGGAGGAAATCGCAATAGCCCATGTTTTAGTTACATGTAGTTGCACGTTTCTCGCAACGTACCTCATATATTGAGAATGTCTGATTTATTGTCTAGGGTTCAATTAAGACCGTTAGTTTGACTAATCGCTCGATATATGAGGGTCTATGGGTCACACAACAAGTAATTCTCTAATCAGATTATAGTTGGTTGATTAAGTATTAAATTGGATTTAATATTTAATTTATGGAGAATTAATAATATATTAATTTGGAATTAATTATTATTACTGTTTAATTAAATTGAATTTAATTAAATAGGAAACCCAAATAATATTATGGAATATTATTGTAGGAAAATATATGTAGGGAAAAACATATCTTTGAGATTTGTTTTGCAAGATTAAAAAATATCTTCCTAATAAAGATAGCTTAATATTTAAGCTAATCTCTCCCTATATATACTAGTTTTTGCCCGTGCACTGCACGGACCTATTATAGTCATATATATATAGATACATTAAAACAGTGTCATAAAGAGAGATGTTGAGCAAGTTGAAAGCATTTTGTATCTCTTGAAAAATACCTGAGAAGTTTTAGATCAACTTTCTTTTAAAAAAAATCGACTCTTTTATTTTTATTGAATTTTTTAAATTAAGTATGATAACATTTAATTTGAAAAGTGTGGCAGTAGTTATGTTAATGCAAATTATTTTAACTTATAGTGATATTGTTTAGGAGGCAGTATTCATGTTGCCTTAGAATCCTCTTAAGATTTGTTTAAGTTTACATTGATATGTTGACATGAATTATTAGTATAGAAAATTTTAATTTATTCTTACTTTTCTAAAACGTAACTCTTATCTTCTAATTATAGCTTACATCAACTTTTTAATTGTGAAAATTATATGTCTACAATCCTTACGAATTGAAAATAAACAAAAAAAAATGTATAATTCAGTCATATTCCATATCTACCAAACATTCGATGACTAAACTAAATCTAGTTGTAATAAATAGATAAAAAGAACTTCTCCCTGAACACCACCAAACCAATCTAGTGCTTGTTTCTGAATCACCTCCTCACCTTTTCAACAATGCAAAAAAAAAAAATTCTATTGGATAATTGTGCAGTTAAATGTGATAATTGTGCAGTTAAATTTTCGAACTCTAAGCAGATCCTACTGATGAAATGTAAATATGAAAATGAAATGCATACAATAACATATACTTCTCCAAATATGAAATTCAAGTCCACCCCATTTTGACCATAATCACGATAATCACTAATAATGCTAATTACATCATCCTTGACTGTTATTCCAAGAAAAATAACTAATCACAAAATATATAAAAGTACATTGCCATCATCCAACTGATCTGTATCTTGCCCAATCATATGCGCATTCTTTCTCATTGTTGTGCTACCAGCAAATACATCTACATTCTTAGCATCCATACAAACATGTTGATATTCAGAGGTTATCAGAAGTTGTTAATATTTATTTCTTGAGATTTAAAATTTTAATTAGATATATGCTCAGGATCATGAATCTAGAATGTAAAATTAAGTAAGATCGAGCCCTTTTTTATTTTTCCTTGTATATAAAGCTCCATTTCTCACTGTTAGGTTATTACAAAATTAAAGTGTTCAACTATAGAAAAATAGATTAGTTTACTTAAAACAGGAACGGAATAACAAAGTGCAGATAAACTCACCAGGCATATTATTCAGTGATTTACTCAGTACTACATATGAGGTCGAGAGTAGGAACTGCCCACATTTTCTTGTATCTTGCTGTTTAAATCATCTTCTTTGCTCCATTCATTTCTATCTTCTACCATTCGCAGCAGCTTTTCTTGGATATCACGTGTTATGTAAGTCAAGAATAGAATGTACAAATGTATGTAAGTTATCGAGAAAATCCCAAATATTTTCTTGAAATTCTAGCCTTTTTTGCAGCAGACAATTTGTGCTTCACGAAATGAAATTGAACAAAAACTAAATCTGGATTCCAAAGGATTCTGGAGCAATTTGTAATAACAATATCTAACTGAATCAAGAAGTGAAAATGCATATCACGTTCCTCATGTCAAGAGTGGACTGAATATAAAGGCATGTAGTGGTAAACAAATTAGAATAGGGATGAGATTCAGTGAATAAGCTATGCATACATGTGTATATCTTACAGGAAATGAGAAATATCCCACTTTAAATCACACACCTCAATTGGTGCCAACTCATTGTAGTCTCTTGGCTGCACGAATGAATTTTTTCACAATCACTTGTATCTCATCCACATACTGTTTGGTAATAGAAGTTACATTCTATTATTAGAGTTTCAGTTGAATTTTAAGATTAAAACAAAACTTAATTGTAGATAAAGTTAATTAATGTCATAAACTCCCCCATGAGGCCAGTAAATCTTTATTTTTCAAGTCGATACACTTTGTGTGATTCCTTGTGCTTACCAGTTAGGTTGCTTGACATTTGGACTAAACTTCTCTGCTTCCATCCTATATTTCACTATTAACACTTTCAATCCAGTATCTAACATAAAAATCACGAACAATGTTGTCCATCATTTGCAAATGTAAATGATATGCAATCTTCAGAATATATGAGTATCATTTTACTGATATTAATCACAATTACCATTCTCAAACCGACTAATCTAAGCTCCAACAGCTAAGTGTCACTAATTTTGTTGAGGGAGCAATACATTGATGCAAATTCAATCACATGTTAGTCTACATAGTCGTGGATGAAGCAAAGTCTAAGCTTTCTGGTATTGAAAGATTTTGCAATGGGAGTTATCGCCTTTGTTGGAGCCACCGCCGATGCCGCCACGGTCGATGGCTGCGGACGAATTTACTATTAATCTTAGGCGTTGGCGCTGGACTCGGCTCCCTAAGGCATTGGTGCGTGACTCTGATCTACGTCTCTATGGTCGATGCAAAGTTGTAATAAAAATAATTACTCAACTGGTAGTTTTTATTAAAAATTATTTTGGACACAACAAATGAATACTCTATTTCGATGTAAATCTCTAGAAATCAAAAAAGAATTATTCTATCAAACCGAGAGAGACGATAGAAGAAAAACACGAAAATCAAATCAGTATTCTGTAAAATTGAAAGAGAGGCAACAAAAAGAAAATTAAACAGCCTAAGTTTGTGAGAGATGCGAGAGTGAAGAAAGGAATTAATCTACCTATTCTGAAAAGACAACCCGAATCACGCTGAGAGGAGGGAAAAAACTTATGCAGAGTTTCAAGTGTCTTCTGCGTTTTGATTTTTTGGACGACGCTGGCGACGCTTTATTTCAGAGTATTAACACATGTCTATAGTATCAGCTTCTTCGAACTGTCTCTTCGCCTCCCCCGCCTCTGTTTTGACTTTAATTCCTTAAATTATTTTTGGTAATTCTTCAATCATCTCATTCATTTCCTTCCATTATATTACAATTAATTCAAAATAAAGTAGAGATGCGAGTTTTGAAGACGAAGAGTTTATTTTCCCAACATTGAGTAAAAAATAAAATTACAAAATATTATTAACACTTGTCATCAATTTAGAATAAACACTTGTCATCAATTTAAAGTAGACACTTGGCAATAAAATAACACCGACAATTAGCAGCTTCTTAGGAGAAACATCCTCCTTTTATATAATAAGATTAGTCCCCGGGATTCATTATTTATTACTACAACTAAAAACCTAGTTTTCTCCATAAATTTCCCAGTTAGAATTTTCCTAGTAAATTCATCTGGGGATTCAACGTTGACAAATCTGTGCAAATCTGAGTACGGGAATTACGTGGATACCATAGTGGAGGAATCTGTGTACAATTTACTGTAAGGATTTTGTTTATGATTATCCGTATTTAATTATGCAATTATATGTTAGTTGTTGGTGAACTGTTTAATTCCGCTGCGCATGTATTACGTGTTTATGTGCCTCTATATTCCAACATGCTGACCAGCCACCTCCAGGGATGATTTCGGTGAATGAGCATTCCATGGAGGCTGGCATCCGGTTTCCACTGCACCCGACCATCTCCCACCTGATCGCGGCCTGGAATCAGAGCCTTACCCAGATCACCCCGAATGGGTGGAGTTACATTCTCGCTACTATGATTGTGTTGGGGCAGACCGGGTTGTACAAGCTGTCGACAACGGGGGAAATTTCTTATGTCATTCTCCCGGTCCAGTAAGCGGGCAGATACAACGTTGTGCGCTTCCGCAAAGGTCGGGAGCTCGAGAGTGGGATCCTAAATAAGGTCGACGGCTGGCACCAGAGGTGGTGGTTTGTCGGAGGGGTGTGGGAGACTGTCGACCCCGCGAGTCCCTTTGCCATTCATGTCCCGACCGATTATGTAGTCAGACCGAGCATGGTAAGCCTTTTGCTTTTGAGCTTGAAGTCGTACTAATCTAATTCCTTCTCTGTTTTTTGCAGTGTACCTGCCCCGGAAGAACGATCTGTATTGGGATTTCCTAGAGGCTTTCAACCTAGTTCTGGACACCCCACCAAGCCACCGAGACATCAACATTCTGAACACCGAACACCAACAATTTCGAGCTGGGTTGTACACCTATCCACGCCACCTCAATATTCATGTTAAGTCTTTGCATTGATTACTTTTTTGACAATAGCGACCTGCGACTTGTGACTCACCATATCTTTTTGTTGTTTTTGTGGCAGCTCCCATATTCCCAAGTTTCCGCGAGAAGCCATCTACCTCCGTAATGTTGTGTAGGAAGAAGTCTATCCTTGGCACGTTGAAGCGAGTGCCGGAAGAGAGCACTTCCCCTCCGACCTCAACTCGCACGGGCCCTTCTGCCGCCGATAAGGGGAAGAAGAAAGCCTCGGATTCCACTCCGATAGTTACTGAACGTCCCCGCAAGCGGACTCAGGATGAGATTGGCACCTATGAGTCCGAGATCAATCGAGGACTAGGGAGGTTGCCTCCTCAGGTCGCCTCACAGCCGACGCCTGTGGTTGCTAGAGGCCGCAGCCCGGAGGATGATTCCTGGATGGGCTGGGATGAGGATCTGGTGAATGAGTAAGTCACTCCCCGAACTCCATCTTTCTTTAACTATCTTTGCACGTTTTCTTGACGTTATGAATTTTACTTTTAGCCCGCCGAAGAAGTTCTCGCCTGAGGTGTGATTAGAGGTGAAATTGAGTGAGTTACGAGCGAGTTTTAGCCATGTTTTGAGTGTTTTTAGTGATATTCTTGTGGTGATTGAGCATAATCTGTATAAAATCACTAATTTGCTTCGTTGGTTTGTATAACAAGAAAGACGGCTGAAAATGGAGCTCGTGAGACTTCGCAGTGCATGAATCGGACTCCCGGTTGAAAATATATGGAAGAAATACTGAAAAGTATTAGTTGGAGTGAAGAAAGGTGATAGAAAGAGCTCGACCAATGCGGTCGAGCGTGCGGAAATAAAGGCATGAGGAAGCGCACGACGAGGAGTGGTCGAGCGAAACCGCTCGACCAAGTGCAGTGCTCAAGAGAAACTTAGTCCAGCGATAAAGAAGCGCACGACCAGGTGTGGTCGAGCGAAACCGCTCGACCAAGTGCCTTGCTCGAGCGGTCTGAGAGGCTGAGTATAAAAGGCCAGACGGGAAAAAAATTAGAGAGACACACATTTTAGAAGGGAAAAGGACGAACAATTAGATAGAAGAAAAGGGGAAAAATACCTGGGTTTAGGGTTGAAGTAAACAGGAGAGGAATTCATCCACGAAAAAACACGATCCGGTTATCAAATTTACTGTTTAACATTCTAGTTTTCCTGATTTTGTTTTGTCTAATTTCTCAGTTTTTACTTTTGAAGAACAACTTAGGATTTTTTGAATTTCCTATCAAATACTCTTTGTGGTACTTGAATTCAATTGATTATCCATTGTTGATTTGGTTTATGCATTCTTTCTTAATGAGTTCTATAATTTCGTTGGTTATTTGTGAGTTTACTATCATGTTGGTAAGCTAAACTTTTGATTGCTTTGGATAGGATGATCGCGTAGAAAAAGTGAATTGGTTAGGCGATTAGGTTGATTCGAGGAGTAAATTGAATAATCTTCTTAAATTGCTAATTTGAATAACTAATCCAATAAAAACCATTGAGCTGAGTACGAAAGTTGTTAAAGAGAGGACGACTGCATCACTCTTTTCAACGAATAGGCTTGAGGAGAGGGTTTGTGACGGGATTGGTAATATACCGGTTCATTTAGGGAGGACGACCGAATCACCCAATTTGAATAAGGGCTATAGTAATTAAGCACAATCTTAATAACTTGGTTATTTGGTAAGTGAGATAAAGAGGGTATTAGTTGAGTAGTCGGGAATAAAAACCGAGCTTTTGCTGTACCTTATTTAGTGCGGGATTAGGGAAGTTGATTGCCTAGTTTCAGTACACTTAGGATTACTCTTTTGTACACCACGATAGTCCTCGTCGCCAAACCAATTCCGATAGTATACGTAGGGATTCCTGTCCAAAGCAATATTCTCCAATATTTGCACTTCATCTGAAGTTAGTATAATCATTGTCATTTACTTATTTCTTGTTGAATCAATAGTAGTGAAATAGAACTATCATTCGCATCCATATTAGTTACGAAGCAAAGATTTCCAGGGATTTACACGCATGTTAAACTTCCTTTGGGTTCGATACTACTGGGTCTAAATACTTACCCTTGCTAGTGATCCCATACTCTTGTGGGGTAACTGCTAGTTAAGAATATAGCATTTTATGGCCAAGTCAATGGCGCCGTTGCCGGGGAAGTGACGTATATGCGCTTTGTGTAAAACTTGGAAATAGATTAGTAGCTAGTAGTGGGTGTTTTCTTTTCTGTTTTTACTATATTCTTGTGCTAGTTGCATTTGATTTCTTTGCTTGAGTTTTCAGGTTTATGAGAACACGCTCAAAAGGAGAAACGAGTGTTGATCGAACTGAGTTAGACCCTGAAGCTATATCAAGAAGGAATCGAGCTTTCCAGAGAAGAATGATTGCGGTAGGCAATGAAGGGTTGAATGTTGATGGAAATGGAGGGAACGGAGAGAATCAGTTGCAACCTGAAGGGATTAATAACCCGAACCCACATCCAAACCAACCATACCCCCCAAAATCAACCGCAGTATCCCAACCAACCAAACCAGCAAAACCAATTCCCTAACCAAAATCCAAACTTAAAAATCAATTCCCTAACCAAAATCCAAACTTCCAAAACCTTAACCATCCATACAACAACCAACCGTACCAAAACCAACCATACCAAAATCCACCTTACCAAAACCAACAGAACCAAAACCACCAACCAAACCCAAACTATAACCCACACTACAACCCTCTCTACCAAAACCAACCAAACCACCCAAGGGGAGGGAATCTTGATAAGGCTATCTGAGGGATGTTTGAGGCTCAACCTCAAAGACATTATGATGGAGTGGCTTTGCCAAGGGTGGAAACTAACAACTTCTCTATTTCACCGGGGATCCTTAAGATGCTCCTTGATTCTCAGTTCAGAGGAGAGGTCGGGAGAGACAATCCAAACACTCATCTCCGGAACTTTTTGATGATTGCTTCGACATTTGATTACAATGGGATGTCGGAGGATGCAAAGAAGCTCAGGTTGTTTTCGTTCTCACTGACCGGGATAGCTAAGGATTGGTTCGATAACACAATTCCCAGAGGAAGTATCAACACTTGGGCTCAAATGGAGCGAACATTTTTGGAGCATTTTTATCCTCCATCCAGAACAATGAATGCAAGAACTGAGATATCTACATTCCGTCAAAAATCGAATGAGGGTCTCAGTCAAGCATGGGAGCGATACTGTAACTTGTTAATTGAGTGTCAACAGCATGGGTTCAGTGAGCATGATACGGTGGCCTACTTTTACTGTGAAATCCATTACAATGAGCAAAAGCACCTCGATGCTTGTGTAGGTGGTGATTTTCTGAATAAGAGTGCCCGGGAGTGCAGAGAAATTGTGGAAGGAGTTAAAAATGTTGGGGAATGGAATGCTGATCAATCACGACAGAGTGTGAATCAGATGGAAGACAGCATTGGAACTCAGAAGCTGTTGATGGCTATGATGGAGAAAATCAGTAATATTCAGGTTAGCCAACAGTTTGGGGGAGGAAGCAACGAGGCAAATGAGTTTATGGACCAGTCGGTATTTCAGCAGGAAGAGGCCAACTATATGGGGAGGCCGAATTACAACCAGCAGGGGTACCAAAAGGGAAATTATCAGCAAGGGCGACCTACCTCTGGTCAACCTTTTATGCCTCAGGGTCCACCACCTTCACAGAACCAATGGCGAAACAATTCAAACTATTAAGGGGGTTGTACATCTTATCTGAATCAGTGGAGAAAGAACGAGAATTTTTCCTATGGAAATCCAAAGGCTGGAATCACTGTTCCACCAGGTGTTGATCCAGGTTCAAACCCTCCTGGTGGAGAAGGCGGAACATCAGTTGCTGAGATGTTGCAAACTCTTGTGCAACAAGGTGAGGAGGTGAAAAAGAGATTAGCTTCTCTTGAATTTGATCAGAAGGAGGCGACTAAGAAGAACGAGTGAAGAGAGCAAGATTTCCAGAGGATGCAGCAAGAAAACAACAGGCGATTTAATGCGCTAGAATATCAGATGGGACAGATAGCGAAGTCACAAGGTAGAGAGAAGGGCAAATTCCCATCTATGCCCGAGGTGAATCCGAAGGAAAATTGCAAACCTATTGAGCTTAGAAGTGGGAAGAAGTATGATGGACCTCCACTACCGGCTGAGGTAGAGGAAAATCATAGGCAAGTTGAGGAAGACAGTGAGGGTAGAGAGGTGGAAGATGACGAGCCAGTTGAAGAGGTAGAAAGTGGAAGAAGGGATTGTTGATGAAGAACGGGTACCAAAGTGGAAGACTTCGAGAGAAAAAAGGCTCAAGGTGAAAGAAACTGAACGAGATGAATGGGGGTTGCCTAAATCTGTGGTTCCTGTTCCTTATCCTCAAAAGTTTATGAAGAAGAAGTTAGATGAGAAGTTTGCTAAGTTTTTTGAGGTATTCAAGAAAATGCACATAAACATACCTTTTTATGATGCATTGGAGCAGATGACGAATTATGCAAAGTTCTTGAAAGATCTAATTACCAAAAGGAGGAGAGTCGATGAACCTGAGCTCGTTCAGTTGAACCACGAAGTGAGTGCAATGGTGCACAAAGCACTTCCTCCAAAGTTGAAGGATCCGGGCAGCTTCACGATTCTTTGTGACATTGGGAATGGAATCAAGAAGGGAGCTTTGTGTGATCTGGGGGCTAGTATCAACCTTATGTCCTTATCATTATTCAAGAAGCTGAACTGTAGAAAACTTGAACCGACTATGATGACTCTTCAACTAGCCGATAGGTCTATCACTCGACCTCAAGGCGTAGTGGAAGACGTTCTAGTGACAGTGGATGGTCATGTCTTTCCAGCTGACTTTGTAGTCCTTGAAATGGAGGAGGATGAGCATGTGCCCTTAATCTTGGGAAGATCGTTCTTGGCTACGACTGGGATGGTATTAGATGTGGCGAATGGAAAAATCACGGTGAAGGTGGATGATCAAGAGATAAAAATTGCTCTTTATGAGGCAATGAAATATCCGATGGGGGATGAGAGTTGCCATTTTGTGGATATTATCGATCTTTGTGTTGATGACACACTCCATAGTGAAGAATTGAAGCAGATGGAGGTGACGCAAGTGGTGGAAGAAGAAGAATTGCACTTGGAAGAGAAGCTTTTCGAGGCGATGTTCGACAAAGCCCCACCATTGGAAGCTAAAAAGGAATTGAAGCCATTACCTGATCACCTTATGTACGCCTACTTGGAAGATAATGAAAGGTACCCTGTTATTGTTTCTTCTTCTTTATCTCATGATCAATTAGATAGACTCCTCAAAGTGCTACGTAAGCACAAATCGGGCATCGGATGGTCGATTGAGGATATTAAGGGGATAAGTTCATCCATATGCATGCATAGGATTAGACTAGAGGAAGGGACGAAATCTGTTGTGCAAAATCAAAGGTGAGTGAATCCGGTAATCCAGGGTGTCATTTATAAGGAAGTCTTGAAATTGCTATATTCTAATATGATTTTTGTTATATCTGATAGTCCTTGGGTGAGTCCATTGCATGTTGTTGCTAAGAAAGGGGGTACCACTGTGATTAAATCTGAAACTAATGAATTAGTGGCTACTAGATTGGTAACTGGTTGGCGTGTGTGTGTTGATTATAGGGAGTTGAACAAGGTTACGTGCAAGGATCACTTTCCTTTGTCGTTTCTTGACCAAATGATCGATAGGTTAGGGGGTTATGAGTATTATTATTTTCTAGATGGGTATTCTGGGTACAATCAAATTATGATTGCCCCGGAGGATCAGGAAAAAACCACCTTTACATGCTCTTATGGTACATATGCATATAGGAGAATGCCATTCGGGTTGTGTAACGCACCCACCACCTTTCGAAGGTACATGATGGCTATTTTTCATGGGTTGATTGAGAAAATTATGAAAGTGTTCATGGACGACTTCTCCGTCTTTGGAGAGTCGTTAGATTCATGTCTAATCAATCTTGAAGTGGTTTTGAGCAGGTGTGAAGAAATTAACTTGGTGCTCAATTGGGATAAATGCCATTTTATGGTTAAGGAAGGTATTGTTCTAGGACATCATGTGTCCTCGAAAGGAATACAGGTTGATAAGGCAAAAGTGATAGCTATCGAAAAGCTTCCACCACCCTCTACTGAGAAGGGTATCCGCTCATTTTTGGGTCATGCAGGGTTTTATCGACGCTTTATTAAAGATTTTTCAAAAATAGCTAAACCCCTTTCTCGACTTCTTGAAAAAGAAGTCGACTTTGTGTTTACTGATGAGTGTTTAGTTGCTTTCAACAGGTTAAAGGAAGCGTTGATAAATGCTCCGATTCTCGTGACTCCGGATTGGAAGAGTCCTTTTGTTCTCATGTGTGATGCAAGTGACTACGCGATGGGTGTAGCTTTGGGGCAAATCAGAGAGAAGCGATTTCATGCTATATACTATGCTTCAAAAATGATGAATTCTGTCCAAATCAACTACACTACAATCGAGAAAGAGTTGTTGGCGGTCGTATATGCTTTTGACAAATTTCGGCTCTACCCAGTAGGTACGAAAATGATAGTGTATACGGACCATGCAGTGATTCGGTATCTCATGAGCAAAAAAGATGCTAAGCCACGGCTTATTTGGTGAATTCTCTTACTCCAAGAGTTTGATTTGGAAATCCGAGATAAAAAAAAAGGGAGTGAGAATGTCATCGCTGATCACTTATCTAGGTTGAAGCTCAATGAGGAGAACATGGTGGAAGAAGGGGAAGTGAACGAGGAGTTCCCTGATGAGAAGCTTTTTGGAGTAGAGGATGTGTTGGTGAGTAAAATCGAGGGAAGAGCACCGTGGTTCACTGATTATGCAAATTACTTAGCCAGTGAAGAACTTCCAGTGGACATGGACTATCTACAGAGAAAGGTGTTTTTGAAGAAAGTTCGAGAGTACATATGGGATGATCCTTTTTTGTTCAAGAGAGGGATTGATGGTATTTGGTATTCTACGGAGGTGTGTTCCAGAGGATGAATGGGCAGATATAATGAGGCATTGTGACACGTTGTCTTGTGGAGGCCACTTGGGTGGAGAGAAGACAGGAAGAAAAGTTCATCAAGCAGGTTTCTTTTGGCCTACTATTTTCTCAGATTGCAAGGAGTGGGTTAAAAGATGTGATCAATGTCAGAGATTCGACATGATTACAAAGAGGGATGAGATGCCTCTACATATTTTCATGGAAGTAGAGGTGTTCGATGTTTGGGGGTTGGATTTCATGGGTCAATTTCCTCCTAGCAAAGGGTTCCTCTATATCTTAGTGGTGTTGATTACGTCTCGAAGTGGATTGAAGCCATCCCTACCAAGGTGAATGATGCGCATGTGGTGATTGAATTCTTGAGAAAGAATATCTTCTCACGATATGGGGTACCAAGAGCATTGATTAGTGATGGTGGAAGCCATTTTGTGAACAAACTGATGCAAAAGCTTCTTGCCAAATACGAAGTGAACCATCGTGTTTCTACAGCATATCATCCCCAATCCAATGGCCTTGCTGAAGTTTCGAACAGACAGATTAAGAGCATCCTTGAGAAGACGGTGAATGTCAGTCGGAAAAATTGGGCCATGAAGTTGGACGATGCATTGTGGGCTTACCGAACAGCCTACAAAACTCCGTTGGAAATGTCACCATACTAGCTGGTGTTGTAAAGGGTTGCCATCTTCCGGTGGAGGTCGAACACCAGGCTTATTGGGCAATTAAAAAGCTCAATTTTGATAGCACAATGGCTGGGGAGAAGAGACTTCTTCAACTCCATGAGTTGGAAGAATTTCATGATCGTGCATATGAGAGTGCCCGAATATTCAAAGAGAAGACGAAAAAGTGGCATGATGCACGGGTAAAAAAGAAGGAGTTTAGAGCTGGGGATCAAGTTCTCGTTTTCAACTCTAGGATGAAGCTGTTTGGGGAAATACTGAAATCCAAGTGGAATGGTCCGTATTTGGTTCGCAAAGTGTTCAAGAGTGGATTCTTAGAGCTAGAGAAGGAAGATGGGAGTGTATTCACAGTGAATGGCCACAGGGTGAAGAAATTCTACAACTGGTCCTATGAGGACAAAGGAGGTAACATGGTTTTCACTTCTTGAAAGTAAGTAAGTTCGGTCCGGCAATAGGACCTTAAAAATAGCGATGAATGGGAGGTAACCTATTTGTTTTTGGTGTAATTTTAGTTTGTTTTGTGTTATATCGTGGTGTTTTGATCTCGGGTATTTGAGGATGTTGAGTGCAGGTATATTTTGAACCCCAGGTGGCAAGAGGTAGGAGTATGGAAGTGCAAAGGCTTAGGTCGAGCACCTAGCGCTCGGTCAAATATGCTCGAGCGGTCCCGGAGTCCAGAGATGCATAGGCACTCGATCAACCATATTGGTCGAGCGATACCGCTCGACCAAACAAAGAGGTCGAGTGTTTTGTCTGCTAAATCGCGAAACAGGGTAATTTTTGTCCGGGTCAAACACGGGTCGACCCGGACGGTTCTCTCCCATATTTAAACATTTCCACACACTCCCACACCATTTTACACACATACATAGCAGCGCACGCATCAGTTTTCTTCTCTTCCAAAAAGAAAACTCATTCTTTCTTCACAAATTGCATATAACTTCAAGTTTCTCTCAAATCAAAGGTATGTTCTTTCAATCTCTAACTAGAAAATTGAGTTTTGCTTGGTTTATAGTTGGAAACATGGTGGGATTGAGAAACTAGGGTTTGTCCTATAAGTGGAAATTGTGATGATTTTGTGGATTTCTTGGCTGCCTTTGGTGATTATTGCTTATTATTGTTGATGGGTTCATGATATTTAGTGAGAAATTGTTTGATTATTGTGAAATTATGATGAACCCTAGTGAGATATTGTGGGGAATTTGGGGAAATTTGAACATTGTGGTTAAAAAAAGGGATGAATATGAGTCTTATGCTTAACTTTCAAACCAAATTGCTTATGTGGTGAAAAACAAATGAGGTCTTGAGCATGTAACTTGCAATTCCTATGAATTTGTGTGGAGTACTTCATGATAGACTTGATAGTTGCTTGAGATGATGATAAGATATTTGAATTGTGTTATATGAGTCTCTCTAAAGTAACTAATCCCTTGTGAGAATGTGGTTGCATTTTTTTTTGTAGTGAAAGAAATGAGTAACCATGGGAACCAAGATAAGTTTTTGAAAGGAGGTGAATTGGAAGCTGTGGAGGCAGAGTTGAGAAGGCGTAACGCCATGCCTTCGAGGTAGGGTATAGACTATGGGACTAGTTGGAATTATGTGGCTCACAGGTGGAATAATGTAGCCGGAAAGGTCGAAAAGACCCGCCGTCCAGACTTGGAGGTGATGACAGACATGGTGATTGAGGAAGAAGTCAGAGAACTCTTCCAAAGGAATCGGATGGATGGTTTCTTCGAGCTCTTGCTCGAAATGGACACGTATGCCGACCTAACGGAGCAGTTTTTGGCAACTTTGGAGATCTTGGAGGATAGAAAATTCCGGTTTAAATTCCAAGGAGAATGGGTGGAGCACCCAATTAGGCGGATTAATGCAGCACTGAGGCTCCCTCACAGTGGGTTGACCAGGATGAAGAATAAAGATTATAACCAGGAAGTGTTCTGGAATGAAATCACTGGGGGATTGGGTGAAAAAGGTACCGATCTCAAAAAGCCAAAGTATCTTTCATCCGCAATCACGTTATTCGGTATGTGGAGAGGATCCTGGGGAACACAATATTCACCCGCTCGGAAGGGGGTACGATGACAGCGGATGAGCTCTATAGCCTCTGGTGCCTCCTCTATACGAAGCCCTTTGATTTTGGTGCAGCATTCCTCGATCACCAGTTGGACACCTCATACATTACCTCTGGCAAGTTGACAAAGATACAAGGTGAAGGTCTGATAACCTTAGTGATGCGTCACTTGGGGTATGATCACGACCCTGAATCTGGAGCTTTGATAGGGAACGATCTTGATTTTGGGCATTTAGCCAAATCTCTGATGCTCGATCGAAAATTGGGAAAGCTCTGCTTGAGGTTTAACGATGGGACCTTCTTTCCTTTGCCCAATCCTGATCTAGTGACAATAAAAGGGATGAAGCACCCCAATTGGGGGATGGCTACTTCAGTGCACTCTCGGATTATTGAGAAATTCCAGAAGAAGCTAGAAAGTAAGGGTGTTTGGAGGGGTCAAACGAGCAAGAGGCAAAGGGGTGAACAATCAGAGGAAGCTGCAGAGAAAGATGAAGAGGAGAACGAAGAGGAAGAGGAGATGGAGGAAGATGTGCCTGAGGCACCGGTGGAGAGCCCGATTTATCATGGAGGATGGATGCCCTCACAGCAGGAATGGATGGGAATGGTTCACCAAATGGATCTTATGGAGGGAAATTTGCAAGGAATGTGGACTGACATGACTGCAATGCAGAATGACATCCGAACGATCCGTGAGGGGAACTAGGAGATGAGACAGTGGTTCAGGGAGCTGTTTATATCTCAAAGAGGAGAGGACCACCCGATGTATCGCCGTCCACCACCTCCAGAGCAATGACAGTAAATGGGGAACTCCCCAATTTCTAACTCTTGCCTTTTTTTTTCTCTCTCATTTATTCTATTTGGGCATGTACTTAAACTGTCTATCTCGTGGTAATCATGAAAGTGAGTGTGAATTTGCTTAATTTCATTGATAATTGATGTTCTACTTACTTATATGCTGCTCTACTTTAAGTGTGAATGCTGGGTTGAGTAATTGTGAAATGATTTAGTGCTTGAGAATGTGTGTAGTTGTGAGTAAGGTGGATTTGAAAGGGAAGTCGGGCACTTGCGATTTTTCTTTTTGAATATTTGTGTGGCATGAGGCATAAGTTGCTAGGTCTAGGCATGGATGTGAATAACCGAGAGATTTGAGCCTTAAACGAGATTGAAATTCATTACATTCATCTCATTCATTGTGTGTGAATCATCACCTTTGAGGTGCTAGAACTTGTGGATATTCTCTCTTCTTGATTGTGTCTTGTATTGCATGCCGGAAGTGATCATAGGCCATGTTTCGATTTGTAAGTCACTTTAGCCCAAATTTCCCAACCGATGACATTTTTCCCTTGCTAGCCCGTTTGAGCTTGAGGCCTAATCGTTTGTTAGCAGATTTAAGGCCTATCCGTTTTAAAACTCTTTTGTCCAAAATTGAGTGGAGATTAGGAAAAGTCTTAAATGAGGGGGTGAAATTGGTTGATGCAAATAATTGATGGGTTGAGTGTATGCATGAACAGCTGAATGGGAAGCTTGTGAAAGGATGGGAAAGAAATAAGAGTGAGTTGAGCAACGGAAAAGATATATTCTTGCTCGAAAAAAAAATGGGGGAAAAAGAAAGGAAAGGTTGAAGTGTTTTAGTTTGGGGGAGGGAGAATTGAAAGAAAAAAAGATGCAAATAACACTGCATTTGATAACAGCACTTTCATCCCTTAGATTGAAATAATTTGACTACGATTTTCTTATTCTCTGCTCACTTGAGTCAGTTTCCCATATACTTATCCCACCCATCCAAAGAGCCTTCCGTTACAACCTAGTGCAAGTCCTTGTTGATCCGGTATGAATACATTGAATGTGATCGACGTTGAGAGTATTTACAAGCATGTGGTCACTGATTTGTGTGATTGATTGTTCGAGTGTCCCTACTTATTGAAAAAAACACTTGTGAGGGAGTGAAACACACCGTCGAAAGCACATCCATGTTTGATTTGGTGAGTTATGTTGATTGTCCATGAGTAGGTGAAAAGAAGATGAGTTTGTGTTTGGGTGGCCGATCATTGAAAGTTGAAAGCAATTGCATGCATGATTTGGTATCTCGATTTGTTTTGTCAATTTCACTCAATTTATAATTTCATTGCTTGGGGACAAGCAACATTGTAAGTTTGGGGGAGTTGATTAGAGGTGAAATTGAGTGAGTTACGAGCGAGTTTTAGCCATGTTTTGAGTATTTTTAGTAATATTCTTGTGTTGATTGAGCATAATCTGTATAAAATCACTAATTTGCTTCTTTGGTTTGTATAACAGGAAAGAGGGCTGAAAATGGAGCTTGTGAGACTTCGCGGTGCATGAATCGGACTCCCAGTTGAAAAGATATGAAAGAAATACTGAAAAGTATTAGTTGGAGTGAAGAAAGGTGATATAAGAATGAGGTCGAGCACTTAGAGCTCGACCAATGCGGTCTAGCGTGCGGAAATACAGGCATGAGGAAGCGCATGACTAGGAGTGGTTGAGCGAAACCGCTCGACCAAGTGCAGTGCTCGAGCGAAACTTAGTCCAGCGATAAAGAAGCGCACGACCAGGTGTGGTCGAGCGAAACCGCTCGACCAAGTGCCTTGCTCGAGCGGTCTGAGAGGCTGAGTATAAAAGGCCAGACGGGAAAAAAATTAGAGAGACACACATTTGAGAAGGGAAAAGGACGAACAATTAGATAGAAGAAAAGGGGAAAAATACCTAGGGTTTAGGGTTGAAGTAAACATGAGAGGAATTCATCCACGAAAAAACACGATCTGGTTATCAAATTTACTGTTTAACATTCTAGTTTTCCTGATTTTGTTTTGTCTAATTTCTTAGTTTTTACTTTTGAAGAACAACTTAGGGTTTATTTGAATTTCCTATCAAATACTCTTTGTGATACTTGAATTCAATTGATTATCCATTGTTGATTTGGTTTATGCATTCTTTCTTAATGAGTTCTATAATTTCGTTGGTTATTTGTGAGTTTACTATCATGTTGGTAGGCTAAACTTTTGATTGCTTTGGATATGATGATCGCGTAGAGAAAGTGAATTGGTTAGGCGATTAGGTTGATTCGAGGAGTAAATTGAATAATCTTCTTAAATTGCTAATTTGAATTATTAATCAATTAAAAACCATTGAGCTGAGTACGAAAGTTGTTAAAGAGAGGACGACCGCATCACTCTTTTCAACGAATAGGCTTGAGGAGAGGGTTTGTGACGGGATTGGTAATATAAGTTCATTTAGGGAGGACGACCGAATCACCTAATTTGAATAAGGGATATAGTAATTAAGCACAATCTTAATAACTTGGTTATTTGGTAAGTGAGGTAAAGAGGGTATTAGTTGAGTAGTCGGGAATAAAAACCGAGCTTTTGCTGTACCTTATTTAGTGCGGGATTAGGGAAGTTGATTGCCTAGTTTCAGTACACTTAGGATTACTCTTTAGTGTTGAGTTTTTTGGTCTTGAAAGGATTCAACATGGAGGGAATCCCTGAGGCCTAGTCGGGCTATTTGGAACGGACCATCTGGCAGGTGCCCCGGTGCTGGACGTAGGACAACCATGCTAGCGCCCAACGTCAGCGGTTCATGGGCAATCTGTATGCGTCCATGGTCTACACCCTGAAGTCGGCCCTATATCTGGAGAGGGCATGCAACTAGTCAGAGAGCGAGCTCCAAAAGTTGGAGGAGTCCCACAAGACGGTCAATGAGCAGTCCAAGTCGATCCTTTCAGGTGCCTCACGTCAGAAGCAGCTGGAGGACTCCACTTCCCAGCTGACCAGGCAGGTGACCGAGCTCGAGGGCCGACTACAGGCCGCGAAGGGACAACTCAAGGTGGAGAGGGCGGTTGTTTCCTGAATTGAGGGGGAGCTGGCGGCGTAGGCTGCAGAGGCGGAGGGAAAATTGGCCGCAGAGAAGGCGAAGTTCAAGGCGTCCGAGGAGTTGAACGCCAACAATGCTTACATCATGGTGTTTGTGGAGGCCATCTGGGTCCTCCACAAATCGAACCTTGCTGGCGACCTCACCACCATAGCCGCGGAGCTGGCCGCTTATGTTCGTGAGAATCCCATTGCTTTTGATATTCTGCTAGAGATCAGGGATCTGGAGGGATTTGGCATCGACCTATCCTTCTTTCTCGATCAGAGTGGATAGTGCCCCCTTTCCCCAGCCCTGATGAGGTGCAAACAGAGGGCCCCGAGGTGGTCTCCGAGACGCCAGCTTGCGATGCCCCTCTATATGCGGAGGTCGCTGAGGGAATAGATGTGGAGGTCGCGGAGGGGTCGGGAGCGGACCCAATCGAGGGGGTTACCCCCGACCTCTGAAGGAGGTGTTTACCAGCCCAAGACCAAGGAGACAAGGGCGGCCTATGAAGCCATGCTCAATGTTATTCAGCAACATGAACCTCATCCCCAACAATACTTTTGATCAGAAATGGAGATGATGGTCTTGATGATGATGTTGGTGTTGTTGTTGAGTTTGAGGGGCTGGTAACCTTTTAAAGTCACAGGAAAGTCGAGCATTAGCCAACTATTGATAGTGTCAGACTCATGGCCTGTTCTCAAGTCATCGTCTTGAAGTCGGCATCTGTCTGGAAGTCACTGGAAAGTCGAGCATTAGCAATTAGTTGGTAGCTTATAGGGACTTGTAGTTTTTGCTTTCTGTTGGCTTTAGGTCGTTTAATGTAATCGGCCTCCAAGCCTTATTATGTACCGGCCTCCGGGCCTTTTTGTCATTAATGAACTTGTTTATTTTTTTTCCTTAATTGTGCCGACTTGATTTCCTTATGCGACTTTAATATTGCATTTGTTCTTATCGTCTTATTGTTATTGCGATTTGATTGAATCCGCTCTTGTTGTCTTATTTATGTGCGTCTTGATAGCAAACTTGCTTAGTCGTCTTACAAAGTTGGGAGAGGACCGCACCGACTAGGGTGGCGATCTCGCCGTGGGTATGTAGAAAGTCATACTCTGGGAGGTCGATTTTTACTAATGCGACCTCACAGTGTTTGAACACAGGAAGTATGGAAAGATAAAACTGAACATTTTATTTGACATAGGCTAAATCAATATAAAGATGAGATCTCCTAATCTATCTCCTAATCTACTGATAATACTTCTTTAGATGAGCCGCATTCCATGGGTATTGAGTCCTCGTACCATCTGGATTTTCGAGTTCATAGGCGTCATTTGGTAGGATCCCTGATATCTTGAATGGTCCTTCCCAATTTCGGCCAAAGGTCCCTTTGGGTGTTCCGAGTGTTTCTTTCAATACCAAGTCTCCTTCTTTGAACCTTCGGAGTCGTACTTTAGAGTTGAAGTACTTCTCTGATTGTTGCTTGTATCTCTCGTTCCTTATCTTCGCCTCTAGCCTTCTCTCCTCGAGTAGGTCTAGATTTCTGATGAGGGCTTCTTCGTTATGGTCGATCGCGACCTGCGACGTTCGGAGGTTCAGGAATTCAACCTCTAACGGTAGGACCACTTTGATCCCGAAGGCCAGGGAGTAAGGGGTTTCCCCGGTCGAATTTCGGCAGGTGGTCCTGTACGACCACAGGACATCTGGCAGCTCGCTGGCCCACTTGCCTTCCCCCCCCCTCAATCTTCACCTTAAGGGTGTGTTTGATGATCTTGTTGACTGCCTCAAAATGTCCATTTGATTATGGGTTATATGGGGTGGAGAAGAGCTTGGTGATCTTCCACTTTCGGAAAAAGGCGTCGATCTTGAGTCCGTCGAATTGTTTTCCATTGTCCGATATGATAGCCTGTTGCAGGCCGAATCTATAAATGATATTTCGACATATGAATCTGATGACATGGTCTTGGTCTATGGTTGTTGGAGCCTCTACCTCGGCCCACTTTATGAAGTAATCCACCGCGACTAGGGCAAATTTGACCGAGCCTGGAGTTGTTGGGAGCGTCCCAATGATGTCTATCCCCCACTTCGCGAATGGCCATGGACTGAGGATGCTAGTGAGTTCTTCTGGAGCGACTTTGATTTTGGGTGCAAAAATTTGACATCTGTGGCATTTCCGAGCGAATGCGATTGCATCCACCCTCAAGGTCGGCCAGAAGTAGCCTTGCCTTGTGGTTTTGTGAGCCAATCATTGCCCCCCAGCGTGGTTTCCGCGCACGCCTTTGTGTATTTCCCTCAGGATTGTTTGCCCCTGTTCTGGTGTGATACACCTGTTGGGGTTATACGTGAAAGTATGATTTTACTTTGTATAACCTATGTATTGAACACTTATTTACTAAAATAAATTTATCACTATTGCTTTAAATATGATTGAATGTTATATATATTTATTGCAAACCATTCATAGAATAACACGTGTTACATTGTAGTCAATGTGGTGATTGTTGGGGTTATACTGGAATGTATGTTTTTACTTTGTATAACCAAACTGAATTTCTGTCTTATTTGCTGAAATAAATTATTTATCACTGATGCTTTAAATATGATTGAATGTTACATATATTTACTGCATATATGTTCAATAAATAAGTACGTGTTACATTCTAGTTAATTTAGTGATACCAGATCACAGAAGATTAAATTAATAGTCCATTGTAACCAAAAATACAGAATTCACAACCCAGATGGAAATGAACAATCCATCGTGAGAGGTTTAAGTGTAAGGCTCAGATTGGATTGTCTTGACCAAGAGATTGCACTAGTGAATTATGATGCGTTGAATAGGACCTACGGGAGGATAAATTCTTCAGTATTGAATATAGAAGAATTAGACCTCAGTGGTTCATTATTTCTTAATCCCCGTCCCTTAAATAGGATCGTGTGGAATTAATAATTATTGCTTTGATTCATGATGGGTGGAGATGCGATTCAATACTTTATGTTTTGGGTAATATTATTAGTTACATGACGATTGTTAAGATTTAATACGGAGAATCGTGTGCAAGTACGTCTTGCTTGATTTGTCCCCTTGGTGGGCTCAGAAGTTTTATCATACCAAATCTTGCAAGTGAAATTTGTTTCCGGTATGGATAATAATGTTGAGCTGACCTTACTCCAAGGAAAAAGATATTAATTAATATGAAGCTATTCAGTGGCTTAAATTAATTAATGGACTAGCTAATCTTAAACATGAGAAATAATAACCGGGAGCCATATTAACAGTAATATGGGTTAAGATGGACAATGCAATATTAATTATGTGGTGGGATTAATTAATATTTATGGGCTTGAATAATATTGTGGCTTAATATTGATAATTCAAGGTCCATTGGAAGGTCTAATCTTAATTCTCCTAAAGGCCCCTCAAGTAGCCCAAAGATAAAGTACAATAACTGAAAAAAGGTGTTTAAAATAAAATAAATTATTGTTGCCTAATTTTCCTAATTATTTTCGAAATTAATAAATAAAATGGGACAAAGATTTTATTTGAATTTTGTTATGGAATGAAGATAAGTATTCTTGGAATACAGGGTTATCTCATTAAATTCAAGAAATCTCCCACTTGGTTATTTATTAAGTGAATTTCGAAATTTTGATTAAATAAGGGAAGGAAAGATTTTCTTGATTTCCTTGAAAAGATATTATGGAAGATATGTATTCTTGGAATACAAGAATATCTTATAAATTCAAGAAGATCCAAATCTTGGATTCCTATTCCTTATTATTTTTGAAATATACCATAATATTAGGAGGTGGGATTTTGTGGAATATTTAATTATGGAGAAAAGAATATATGAGATATATTCAAGTTTTCTTGGAGATCAAGAAAAAGATTTTCCCATCTTTATTTTCACTCAAAAAACCAGCCATCCCTATGTGTATAAATAGGGGATGAATTTTTCATCCCCAGGGCAATTCCATGTGTTTAAAAAATTAGAAATCCACAAAGGTGGTGCAACATAATTTTATTTTTCCTTCTGTTAATTGTTCGCGAGCATCCTTCCACCGGATTATTGAACAAGGACGGGGGAATACTTGAGAAGACTCTTTGGGTTTGTTCGTGTGAACGGGATATCCATCTTCTCAACGGTTGTCACTCAAAGAAGTTAGTTCACGTAATCTCCTAGCAATTCCGCATGCGTAGGATTTATGTGACTTGTTTATATGCATGATTTGTTGTTGAATTATTATTTGAATTAATATAGGATTAATTCATACTAGTAATAATTGTTAGAATTAAATTTGTATTTAAATATTCACCCCGAATAGATCCGGGCAATTAATTCTCCAACAATTATTAATTCAAGGCGGACGCGCACAGGCGAAGGCGGGCGGAAGCGCGCAGGCGCTGGGCGTGCGTGCGCGGGATGAACGGCACTGCCAAAACACGCGGGCCGATGCGCACAAGCGCGGGCGCCTGGTCGACTCAGTCAGCCGGGGTGCGGGCGGCACGTTGGCTGTGTGCTGTTCGACATGGCCACACGGCGTGGCGATTCGAGACGAAATTTTTTTCGAGACGAAAGAGTGGGAGCTAGGCTAAAAATGATGGAGGGAACACCCGTAAGGGATCATGTTCTCAAAGTCAAACACCATTTTGACAAACTTGCTTATCTTGGTACTAAGTATCGTGATGGGGCTCAGATCCAATTCTTATTCCTAACTCTTCCAAAATATTTCGATGAGTTTTACTGTAGTTTTATGATGAGCGATCACATGTTCACTATGGACACTCTGCAAGAACCTTTGGAAATAATAGAGAAATATTTGGGAAAAGAGGATGAAGCATTGGTTACTAAAACTCTCCTCTCAGAATCTAGGCCAATGGCAGGCAAGATTAATGAGGAGATGAACAGTCAAGACCAAAGCAACCCCACTACTAAGAAAAGTAAAAGAAAGACGGTCAAATGGTTGGGTGTCAAGAGGAATCCAAAGGGGAAGTGTTTCAACTGCGGTGAGAAAGGACACTGGAGGGATGTCTGTTCCAAACCCAAGCGAAATGGAAAGAAAGGTAATTCTGATGCACTAGTTGTTGAAACTTGTTTAGCGGCGTATGCTATCCATTTATGGGTAGTGGATACGGGATCCACTGATCATGTTTGTTTCACATTACAGGGGTTCAAGCGGACCCGACAATTTAGTGGGAGTGAGATCCTCATCACAGCTGAAGTAGTGGGAGAAGTGCAACCGTCTTTTGAAGACAGAGTTTTAATTTTAAGAGATGTTCTTTACGTTCCTAGCTTTAAAAAGAATTTGATTTCGGTTTCTAAACTTTTTCTTGATGGATATTCAGTTACTTTTAATAAAGTTGTTACCATTGCTCTAAATAATGAGTTTATGTGTCATGGAACGTTGTCGAATAATCTCTATACAATTAATTGTGCACATCACTCACGAAATGCATCCTATAACACATCGACTATTTCGAGAAATAAAAGAAAACGTTCAGCAGATTGAATGAAACACTTCTATGGAATCTAAGACTAGGTCATATTAATCCCAAGAGGATCCAAAGATTGGTTCATTGGAGTCACTCCGGGTTGAACCATTCCCAACCTGTGAATCATGTTTGGAGGGTAAAATGACCAAGAAGGCATTTGGAGCCAAGGGGAATAGATCCAAAGAAGTGTTAGAAATTGTTCACAATGATGTATGTGGTCCAATGTCAATCAAAGCTAGAGGAGGTTATGAGTATTTCGTTACTTTTATCGATGATTACTCAAGATATGGATTCATTTACCTTATGAAGCATAAATCTGAGGCCTTTGATAAATTAAAAGAATTTAAGGCTCAAGCAAAGAATCATAGGGAAAAATGTATCAAGACTCTACGATCTGATCGTGGAGACGAATACCTCAGCGATGAATTTTTGAACTACTTGTCAGACGAAGGGATTGTATCCCAGTTGACTGCACTCAGAACCCCTCAACAAAACGGGGTTGCAGAACGAAGAAACAGAACTCTTTTATAAATGGTCAGATCAATGATGAGTTATGCGGATCTACCCAAATCGTTTTGGGGTCACGCCTTGGAAATAGCGGCTTACATTCTAAACCTGGTGCCATCCAAATCAGTTCCCAAAACCCCTAAAGATTTGTGGACACGGCGCAAGCCTAGTTTAAAACACATGAGAGTCTGGGGTGTCCGGCATACGTGTTGAACAAGGAAGCAGGTAAATTGGAACTCCAACATTTTTCTTCCATCCAGGGTCAACATTAAACAACAACTAAAAGTGCAACAAACATATAATGTTGGGAGATGAATTTAAAATAAGAGATTTTGATTAGATCTCAAAACCCCTGAGTATGACATGCTCAGAGTAATCTTGATAGTCAGTATATAGGTTTCAGTTTAGGATGTTTTCAGGAAATATCTGCACCATGTATAGTCAGCAGATATTACTCAGGATTAGTATAGGAAGAATACATTGAGGGGGAACTCAGTGTATTTCTGAAGACTCTGAAGATCTAAAGACTCGGATGACATGAAGACTCAGAAGACTCTGAAGACCTGAAGACTATCTCACTGAGGACATCTGGACCAATTTAAAGTCCTGAACATTTATTGAAAAATAAATGTTGTCCAAACAGTTGATTGCAGACAAAAGGAATTGGAACTAAGTGTCTTTTAAGGTTATCTCATTCAGAGGAGTTGACCTAAAGAGCCGTTTTGTTTGTCTCTATTCACTAAAGATCAGAACCAATCAGAGAGCAACAACACTGTACTTTACTGATACTGAAAGCGACCTGTCCCTGAGAAAGTCAGAGTTGTTGGGTTCCAGTCTGCAGATTCAAAGTGATTGGCTGCATTGGTTATATATTACCCAAACCATGCAAGGGCTTGTTCAAACCTTAATAGAGTCGTTTATCACTAACCAAAAGAGAAAACCCTTGAAGCTATCTCCTCCAACGGATAGCTTTTTCAAGAGTGACCTTGGTGAGTTGCCTATAAAAACCAGTTGTCTTCAACGTTGCAAGGTTACGGGAAATCAAGCAACTCCAGAGCTCATTCGTATTCAACTGATTATTGTGAAGCACTCGAAACCCTAAGAATTTCCCAAGTGTTTCATCTTTGAAGAGAGCTCATCTACTAAGCCTAGAATCTATTAAGTATCAAAAGCTTAGTAAGAGATATCCTAGCCTTTTGCATCTGTTCTTATTGTAAAAGGATATCTCACTTTAGTTGGAAACCAACCAAACTCAAACCCTTTTGATAGGTAGTTTCTGTGTGATTGTTGGAGATTGTGAGAGTTGTAAAGAGTTAGTAAGCTGCAGTTGAGTTACAGCCTGAAAACTCTGCAAGAGAAGAAGTTAGTAAGTTGTTTGAGACAGTCTGAAAACTTGTGTGAGTTGAGTTAGTAAGCTGCAGTGTAGTTCAGCCTCAAAACTCATAGAAGAAAGTTAGTAAGCTGCAGGAGTTCAGTCTGAAAGCATTAGTAGTAGTAGTAGTGAGTTAAGGAATTTCTCTGAAGATCAGAGAGAGTGGATGTAGGAGCTTGAGTCTCTGAACCACTATAACTTGTTGTGTTATTTGCTTTTTGTACTGCATATTTACTTGTTGCATATTTCACTGAAAGCATACTGAGTTTTCTGGTATTCAGTTGGAACCAATCCACTGAACTTGCAGTAAAACTGGTCACAGCCTTAATCACTATTTTCATAAGGAAAAGGCATTTTCAGCAAGATAAAACGAGTATAAACTTAAGGCTTACACTTTCCGCACCCTAGAAAAGCTAGTGTAGATAGCTACCAAACTGAACAACTCACCTGTGTATTCAGTAAGATAGTTATCTGTGCAAAGCTTCTCAGGACACTTTCGCACTCAAATCAGTTGAGCTAATTTGAAGCTTTTGAAAGCCGGTCAGAGTGACTGTCTCAGTAGACGTTAACTCAGAACACCTTGTGCTTCTCAGGGCTGAAACTCAGGATAACCTGACTCACTGATCAACAAGGTTTTTAAAAGTTGAAAAATCACTATACACGTGTATTCCCCCCCCATACATGTGTGAGACTCGTTTACCCCGGGACCAACATATAAGATATTGTTTTAATATAAGACACACTTTAAAAATTACAAATAATAAACATATCAAAGTACTTACGATTACAACTTTCCATATTTTTTCCTTCAAGTGCTTCGGGACATGTTTCCAAGTTGGGTATGTAATTTCCACGTCCCGTCTTGCAAGAACACCAATATAACTTTGCATCTTAGCGCCATTCTCCCCTATAGGCTGGTTAAAAACATTGAGCTCAACGTCCAGTTTTGTTCCATCCTCCCTATCCTTGAAAAGACAGTGCATTTCTGTACGCCCTCTCTTATTAGCAATCCAAGTGGCGTTAACACCAAATTTGGACTTATCATCCTCAACTTCATCACTACTTTCTTTTGCCGGATTCTCTTGTTGTGTGTTCTTATCTAACACATGTGGCTCATGATCATCACGACGTACCTTAAGTTTTTTACGTGGAGCCATAAGTGCAAACCTGTTACACAATCCAAACTCTCTCATATCCCATACCCAATGCAACCAAAATCTTCTCCGCTTTTCTCATAGATGGAGGCAATTCATTGTTGTCTAGGAGCATATCTTTGAATAACCTAAGTAAGTCATTCATACCCCTATCACTCCAACTATATTTTTCTTTCAAGTTATACAACTTCACAATAGCAGACAACTTTGTGAATTTAGTGCATCAGGGATATAAAGGTTTCTCAGCATCTTCAAGTAATGCTAAGTGTTGGTCCCGGTGCTAACGAGTCTCACAAGTGTATGGGGGGAATACATGTGTTCAGTGATTTTTAAACTTTTCTTTCACTGAGGTCAGATGGGTCAGCTTATCCTGATAATTTTGCCCTGAGAAGCACGAATTGCTCTGAGTCAAAGTCTACTGAGACAATGATCCTGAGCTGCTTTTAGAAGCTTCAGATTAGCCCAACTGAACCTGAGTTTATCAGAGATCCTGAGGAGCTTGGAAAAGATAATTATCTTACTGAACCCTCAGTAGAGTTAGTTCAGTTTGGTAACTATCTGTTCTAGCAACTCAAGTGTGCGGAATGGTTGGCCCTAAGTTTATATAAAACAGTGATTAAGGTTGTGATCAATTTGATGCAAGTTCAGTGGATTGGTTCCAACTGAATATCGCGAAAATATCTTTGTAGGTCCCGAATCCAAGTGAGGGCGTAAGTCTAGAGGGAGGGTGAATAGACTTCAAAAACTTTTTCTTGGTCGGTGTGAGAGCGATAGCTTTGATCGAAAAGCGAGTGAATCGGTTTAGTCTCGATAACCAACTTCTTGAACGCCCGAAGCGGATCGATTCGGAACTATCGATTAACGATGTGTCTTGAAGCTTAAGTTTTTACCCGTGAAAAACCGGTTTGTATAAATCGATTCCAAGTTTTATCTTTTTAATCGGATGACGTAAATATCGAACCGTCGGATCGAAGCTTGGTGTTTCTCGATCTTAACTTAGAATGTATGCGCTTTAAGATTGTGCGAAGTGAGAGCGATTAATCAAAGCAAAAAGGCACACAAGATTTATAGTGGTTCGGACAAACCGGTCCCTACGTCCACTCTTCCCTTTCACAAGGGGCACCAACTTAACCGACTTTAACCGACCGGACTTAGTTTAGTGTGTTAGTCCAACACAAGACACCAACAGATGTTTTAAGAGTTCTCACTCAACCGATCCCGTAAATCAAGACTTTAGAAACCCTAGATCGAAATCTTGCTAAACAACTTATCCTAACTTGGGGTTTGGGTAAGATTGTTGAGGTTCCAACTATGAAATCTTTCCTTGCATACAAAAGCGACCTAAAAGCTAGATGAAAAGATTTCTTGCTAAGAACTTATGGGATGAACACAATATAAAATAAGCTTGTTGTTGTGTTCTTCGATGCTTGGAAATCGACTATAGTTTGAGCTTCTTGATTATGTTGTTTGTCCAAGCATTTCCGTGTATCACTCAAAGTGTGATCCCATATTTATAGACCTTGAGATCAAAGAGCCGTTGGAGAGCAATTTGAATCTCGGGCTATTTTAGGTAGAGTTGCGAGCTTGATGTGACGTGCTTGAGAACGGGCATGGTTGAAAAGCGTGAATGTGTATTTTATAGCCGTTTGAGAAACAACATCGAATCCCGCGAGTATCAGCTCTGTTCATACGTGTTTCTTCCTTATTGGATGGAAGCCTTGCTTTGCAGTGTTGTTCCTCCAACTAAGGTTGGTCTTCTTCTTGTTTAGATCGCAGACGTATGATAAGATGAAACATCAGTTTTCATCTTATGGTGATCTGATCACCGAATCGATCGGTCTACGATAGAGTCTTCTGGCGCTGTTTGACTTAGCTTCAACCCGACTAACTTCAGTGATGTAGGTCTTCCGGTCTTATCTTCTCGAAAGTCATCGATCTTCTAGTATTCGAGGTTTGAGCTTCATGACTTCGGTGAGTTATCGACAAGATCGGTTAGATCTGATCTTCCGATTACGTTTAACGTTACGGCTTGTCGGATATCGACTTTCTTCGATTCTTGGATCGACCTTTACATATTGAGTTCCCCCTCAATATGTGACCTATCTATTACATCAGTTTTTCTATACAATCATTATCAACTGGTCTCCTATCGCAGTAATGTAAACATCACCGATCCAATTAAGTCCGATCGGTCCTATTACATGTGTTTTGGAACTTTCATCAAAACTATAAATTTCCCAACAATTTCCCCTTTTTGATGAAACCAAAACACCGAGAAACCAAACATTGATAAGTATAGAACGATTAAAGAAGTAATGTCGTAAGAAGACAAAGAGATTTTGTCTTGGGATCAGAAAGATAAACTTTTCATTAGATATGTTGATTACATGTTACATCAGAAAAGTTTTGAATTTAAAAGCAGCTGATCCCTAGACGTCTTCTGAATCTTCACTCCTTGGGCTTGTATCCTTCTGGCATTTCTCTTTGGTCTTGTGGAACGTTGAAAATCGATAGAGTTTCCATTTGACATCGGTTATGCGCACTTGATCGGTTATATGCGATTTGCTCAAGATGTCAAAGTAGAATCTCTCAAATGCCGATCTGTCAAATGAGCCATCTGCCTTCTTCGAGTATATTATATTAATGATCATACTCTTGGCGAGATATCTTTACATTTATAAGCTTGGCCTCATTTTCCGGATACTTTAGAAAGTCCGGATATTTATTCTCAGAAACGGTTGAGGAACTCATCATCTGGTGATTCTTCTTTTGAAACAAGATCAAGGACAAAGGCATCTAGAAGCCATTCACTTCGATCTTATTCCATTCCTCAAACCTCTTAAGCGTGTCTGCGCCGGTTTTTGGTATGATCTCGCCGACTCTTTCTTTGGTAACCGAGGTTACAGTGCGATTTTTCGATCAATCCTTTCTTAGCCCTTGATTTGAACTTCGTTTCAACCCTTCGCTTGTGCCCGCCCGTCATTCCTTCTTTCTTCTTCCATCATACGCTCTTTGGACAATTTTACACTAGCTCCTTATCGGCAGATCCGACTAAATTTGTCTTCGGTGACTTTCCGGTCCGAAAAATAATCGGTCAGTTTTTGATGTCCCAAAGACCAGCCACCTTTCTTGCAATTGAGCTTTGTCCATGGGCCTTATCTTCGATGATGTGTCGGTTGGTTTCTCGAGATCCTTCCCTTTTTGGTTTGATCAAAAAGCGCGTTGAGTGGGAAGTCGAGACCCAAAGTTGATTGATAATGCCTCGATTTAGATCATTAGCGGATAAACCCAAGTTTGAGCCGTTAGATTACGAGCAGGTTATGTCGGCTCTTTCTTGGCGATTTCCATTGTAGCGAGAGAGTGTCCAAATCATTTTGTCAAATTTCTCTTACGATAACTTCGAGCCTTTTTCTCGATGGCGTCGAAAAAGAAGATTGATTTTGATCCACTTGTTTGACTTGTCATCAACTGATTTTGTAAGCTCAGCGGAGATATGGTGGTCATGGATTGGGAGAACCGATCTCGATTGCTTCCGATTTGTTTGAGACCGATTTGTCTCGTCGATTAACAACACTCTCAATCTCTTCTTTCGGAGATCTTTGAGACAAGATCGATCTCCTGAAGTTGATCGATGGTGATTTGAGATGTAGGAATTGGATCCATCACTTGATCGAGTTCGGTTGTTTGTGCCTCCGGTGGTTGGTCGTGAATCTGCGGCACCGTTCCACTTTCATCGGCAACTCCCTGCATTCTCCATTTCAAAGCTGTTTTTCGAGCTTCTTGAAGCGATCTCCAACTTTTCTTCTTCCGGCAATTCGGCTTCTGTGGATCGAGCTTTCACAGATTTATCGATATGAGCTCACCAGATCCCACTTTGCGCGGACTTCCTCATATCGAAGTCAAAATCTGCGAACTCATCCGCACCACCCATCCGTTCAACAAGTAAGATAAGATCCGAGAAGCTTTTTTAATCTGAGATCTCTCGGTGAGGATCTCCATGACTTCTTCTCTCGGCGGCAGGATGGGCGACCCGGTTGTGGATACGTCTCATCAATCTCGTTCAATTCTTTGCGTCGACCATTTTTCCGGTGATGGTCTTTGTTGATCTGGATCTGAGAATTATCTGTCGGATTCTGTTGGATGAGATGTGGAAGCTTCGTTTGGTTGTGCTTGAGTCGGCGGAAGTTATCTGATTAGTTCGACCTGCGATGGTTACTGTTGTAGTGGCGATCGTGTCTGGTTCGGGTTCATGGCGGAGGTGAACTAGCGGGGTGACATGCTCGGCCTTTAGTCTGGCGGTGAATCGGCTTGAGGTTGAGAAAGGAGATTTATCGGTTTGTGCTTCTACCTCGGATCGTTACGGCGAGCCCTCGGGTTGAGAAGCTTGCATGCGATTACATTCTTTGTTGCGCATGATTTACGTTTCGCTCTTTTCTTCTTCGACTCATCTTCTAGTGCTAGAGTCATGGTAACTTTTTGCTTTCTTTGGCCTCTTCTCCGGGCCTTCACGGTTTTCGTTTCTTTTTACGTGGAGCAACCGGTGTGGATGAAGCGGCTTCTTTGCTCTTTCCTTTCTTCGGTTTTGTTGGAGTGGGCTCCTTGTCATCGTCTGGTGGCCCATATATAAAGTTGATGAGAGGAAGGCATTGTAGGACTTCATCCATTACGATTCCATTCGGTAACTTGGCGGTTTGTCCTTCAATATAAGCGCAACCTTGTTGAGATTCTTGACTCTCTTTTTGAAAAGACCTGCTTTGGATTCATTGACTCCAAATTTTTTCGTGTTCTTGGAGCAAGATGGCTTTCGAGAAGCCGTGCCAATTGATGTTCGAGCCCCATCAATTATTCTTTTTGCCATCTTTGTACATTTTGACTGATGTGAGAGCATCTGGGCTAAATGAGATTCCCATGATCGTTCTTGACAGAATGTCAAACAACAGTCTGTACTTTCTTTTGAGCATTGGCCCGATGAATCCGGCTTTTACGATGTTTATCTCCCTCTCTTAAGAGCTCCTCTCGATTTCTTCGTCCTCATTCTCCTGTGAGTGTGCGGTGAGATTAAGCCCTTTTAGTAAGGCCGAACGACAGACGAGTGATGTCTGCATTTGTCAGTCTGATTTCTTCTCCGTTGACTGACGACATCAGTTCGTCTCCTGGTGTTTCTGTATCCACACTCAAATTTTGCAAGAATTGAAGTGCTTCATCTTTGCATCACCGGATTGCGATGAAGCGAGCAATATGTTTCGATCCGGCCTTCTTCGAATTTGTTCCACCTCCATGGATTCAGAATCCTCAGTGGTTCCAAACTGAACGAACTTATCCTCAAAGATCTTCGTTGCCAGTTCCGCATAGTTGCACATGATCTTTCCTAGTCCATGAGTGGCCATCTACAGGTGAGATAGACTCATTAAATTTGTGCATAATCAATATCAATATCATACCGCGGAAAACAAAAGGCAATGAAGCATAAATTCCGAAAAACAACTTTTGAAAAACAATGTTTTTATCGGAAAGAAAGATTCATCATTAAGTTTAAAAGAAAATATTACCAGATTCAAATTTTCAGAGAAGATTTTGAACTCTAAGAAATCGTTTTGAAACGTAGAGAAAATTTGAAGTTTTTCAGTGAAAGTAATGCAAGTTTGTGAAGCAGAAAAACTCTGGTAAGGTTTGATGAATCTTATATAGAGGCGGAGGGTACAATAAGACAAGATTTTGAAGATCAATCGTTTTGAAAAGATTGTGCGCTCAGTTTAGCGGTTTTGATCGTAGGGTCGAAAACGCACGTCACAAAAAACTTTTGGATTTAAAAAGCACGATCAAGTAGCGGTTAATACATGTACCCCACGTCGCGTTAAATGATTTGCGAGTACACGTCACAAGGATAGTGGGTACAGTAAGGCAAATAATATCAGATACGATCCGATAAATAAGTGAAGAACAAGAGAAAAGAGATGCGTATCTGGTTGACTGATGTTGTAATCAGTCAATATTACTTGTCAATGTTGATTCCACTTGTTGATCTTAATTATTCTGCCTAAGCCTTAAGAGATTTCCAAACTAATCCTTTCAACTGATCTTCTCCAACAGATCCGATTTGTTGAAACTTGAACTTAGTTGATCTTTCCTTGAGTCGTCGATTTCCTTTTGATCCTCCTTGATCGGTTTGAAGTTCCCCCTTCAACTGATATTTCTGACATAGACTGATATATCTGATTTATTGGAGTTTCAAGCTCAGCAGATCTCTCTCATCTGATCATGCTCGTAAGTAATCAGATTTTGGTTGACCTCATCTGATTCTTTTCAGATTAAGCCAATTCTTGGGATAAGTGTTACCGCCAAAACTTAGTCTAGAGTAGTAGCTTCTATTCCCTAAGTAGGCGTGATTGACATGCGTAAATATCGTCTGAATCTCTCGATATGTCAATCAACCGTAAATTTATCCAATTATCGATCAAGTGAATTCTACACTCTTCCTTTTGATGCAAATTTCTCGGATAGGCTTCTTGAAATGAAAATTGCATTTGCATCCTTGTTTGGCCTCTATAAATTGGACCAATGTTTTACACAACATCACCCATTCACCATACTTATCTTCTTTGTAAGAATCATGTATCTTGGTGAACCCTTGTTTCCGGTGAGACTTCCTAAAAACACTTTTACACCCTTTTATATGGTTTCACCTTCTCAAATCAACCCTTTGCATCCCTTATTCTTTTTTTCTTCATCATCTTCGATTTCACATCACGATTCTTTTAAAGCTTCTCTACCACCGTATGGCCGGATCTGTTTTGTTAACCGAGAAGACACTTCTCTGACCGTATGCACCTTGTGTGTGTCTATCTGGATGACGTAACGGAACCATCGGACTTAGTGCGGTATAAAATATGTAGCACATGTGCCCATGAGATCGATGACCAACTCTTTGGCACACGTGCTCCATTTAACTGTTGGAGAGCCCTACTACTCCTCCTTTTTAGGGCTCCAGGGCTTAAGAATCCTATCAAGGCATTTGTCGCTCTGTTTTTCTTGATCTTGACTTTTTATGACCGCCTTGGGATTACATTCTTTAAACCTCTCACCCCTTGTTAAGTGGGGGGGGAAAATGAGAGTTTAAAATCTCTCTCTTTCTTCACTTCGGGGTTAGGGACGAGGGTTTAGGGTTATAGGTTTAGGATTTTTGGTTAACATTTATGTCTTGACCTCCCGGTCTTCTTGTACTTGTAACTTGAAATGTAACCTCACCTTCGGGTTTTTATCAATGAAAAGTTACATTATTTCATCGTTGTGTAAATTTACGCTTTCTTATCGCGATTGTTAGCTCTTAATCTCCGAATCTTGCTTGTTGAATATCAATTAAAACGAATCACAAAGAAATACTATAACCAAATTGATTTAATCAGATAATCCTTTAAACTGAGCATTTTCCTTTAATCTGATAAACCTTGAATCTGATCAGTTCCTTTAAACTGATAGACTTTAAATCTGATAAACTAAAATCTGATCAGTTCCTTTGGATCTGGTAGCGTGTAAGTCTGATCGATTTTTGCTTATCAGTCTCTTGAGATCAGTTAAGATACCAAACTCAACTGATTTCTCTCGATCTGGTTAGTCTCTTAACCAAATTAGTTCGAGAACATTCCATCAAACATTTTTAATTGACATTTCTCCAAGATCTAGAAGTCCTAGCTCATTGCATAAATCTCTGAATCGATCTCGGTAAAGTGGCTTGGTTAGAATATCGTATACGTATATCAGTATGAATCTTTTCCATTCTGATATTCTTCTTTTCAACGTGATCTCTTATAAAGTGGTGTCTGACATCCACATGCTTGCATCTTGTATGTAGAACCGGATTCTGAGTGATTGCAATAGCACTATTACTGTCACAGAATATAGGTACGTTTTTAGCTACAATGTTGTAATCCCTCAGCTGCTGACTGAGCCAGAGCAGTTGGGAACAACAGCTTCCTGCAGCCATATATTCTGCTTCAGTTGTAGATGTCGCAACTGATGTCTGCTTCTTTGAAAACCACGAGATCAGTTTACTTCCTAAGAACTGACATGTTCCTGAGGTTGATTTTTCACGATCTTTGCAACCTCCATAATCAGAATCAGAATACCCACTAAGCTCTAGATTATCATCGATGGGTAGAATAAACCAAGGTTTATTGTTTCCTTCAGATACTTAAGAATCCGCTTAGCTTGGCTTCTAGGTGGTGATCATTGGATTTGCTTGAAATCTTGCACATACACCCTCTTGCAAAAAGTGATATCCGTCTGGCCGGCAATCGGGTATAATAGAGATCCAATGAGAGCCCTATATTCTTTTCGATTTGTTTTCGACCAAAATTCATCTGGATCCATCTTGAATCCACCATCATAGGAATTTTGGCTTCCTTACTATTTTGAACTCCAAACTTAGCCAAAAGATTCCTAGTGTACTTTGTCTTGGCGGATGAATATCCCTTACGTACTTTTGTTTAACTTGAGACCTAGAAAGTAATTCATCCGACCCATCATGGACATCTCGAATTTCCCTTGCATCGGTTTGTCAATCTTTCACATAGGTTCTTGTTAGGAGATCCAAGATGATGTCGCCCACGTAATCTGAACCATCGAATATCTTCTCCATCTTCTATTCTCGAATAAGGTTACATCCCATTGTTCCTTTAGTGAACCCACTTTCGATCAAGAACCGAGAGAGTGTATCATACCGTGCTCATGAACTGTTTAGAACCATAAAGAGCTTTTTCTTAAACGATACACTTGGTTGCCCTTTTCAAAGCCCGGAGGTTGTTCGACATAAACTTCCTCCGCTAGTACCCCGCTTAAAAAAGCACTCTTTTACGTCCATCCGATACCACAGTGAACCCTCAGTGGAAGCATAAGCGAAAACAACCGAATGGCTTCAAAGGCGAAGCAACCGGTGCAAAGGTCTCATCATAATCAATTCCTTCGATTGTGAATACCCCTTAGCAACAAGTCTTGCCTTATTTACGGTGATAACATTTTTCTCATCTCTCTTGTTCTTGAAGATCCATTTCGTGCCAATTACGTCTTGATGACTGAGTGCATCTACTAGTTCCCATACTTCATTTCTCTCGAACTGTTCGGCTCCTCGCATGGCTAGAATCCGGTTTGCGTCTTGTAATGCTTCCTCTATTGTAGTTGGTTCCTTCATAGACGGATATATGAAGAATACATGGCACTTTCACCAACGATGTCTAGTTTTAATTTTATCGAGACGGGTCTCCAATTATCGATCGGTTGGATGACCGGTTATCCGTGTCCTTCGCTTCGATTTGCGTCGATTTTGAGAACATCGTCCGCTTCGATAAAATCTTATTACTAGTGATTGGGAGTGGTGCAGGTTATGGTCCACTTGATAAGAACAAGTCTCGGTGATGTTGGAATCATCATGTGTTTGATGTCTGTTAAATGAGAACTTTAGAAGTTCCCCTCGAACCGGATGGTTCGATTCTTCTTATCTCGGTAGAATCGACTTTTTTTCATCGACAGGTTGTTCGCATTACCTTAGGATCCGATTGATCCGGTGAATCGCCTAGATCTGGAATGTAAATTGATACGATTTACGATCCTTTTCCTTGATCGTTAGGCGATCCATTTTCCGAATATCGGTTACGGTAGATCGGTACTTCTTGTTCTCGAGGCAGATTTTTCTTGATCACAAGATGCTTCATCAAAAGGCTACATGGGGTGTTTCTTCCACAATTAGGGTTAGATTTGTTGTAGACCCCGAAAGCTTTGCTAGATGAGGAATACCCTAGAAATATACCCTCATCGGACTTGGCCTCAAAAGTCTTCAACCCGACTTTTCCCATTGTTGTGTATGAAACACTTGCACCCAAAAACATGGAAGTAAGAAACACGAGGTTTTACGCCTTTCCACGAGTTCATAAAGGTGTTTTGTAGTGAGCCTTAGTCGAGAGACATCTGTTACTGCGTATGGCATGCGGTGTTGATTATACGCCGAAAACGGTTTGGTATCGCATGTTCACTAACATTGTTCGGCGAGAACTTCTTTGAGAGTTCTGTTTCTCCGCTTCGCCTACTCCATTCTGTTGTGGGCCCCTCGCGGTGATGTTTCATCTTTGATACCAAACTTAGAGCAAAAATCAAGAATAAAAGAGTTCGTAAATTTCGCACCTTTATCGATCCGATTTTTACTAATGTTGACACCCTTTCTCATTTTGTAATCTTCTTAGCGGCTCGGGTATCTTGGTTGTCGCCTCATTCTTCTTATGTAAGAATATAACCCGTAAACTTGGAGTAGTCATCCACGATTACGGAGTGTATTTAAGTCCGTTGAGATCGACCGTGTAACCGGGTCCAAACAGATCCATATGAAGCATTTGCGATACTGATCTGCGATCTTTGTCCGAAATTCCTTTGAATGAAGCTTTGACTGTTTTTCCTTCCGACATGCGTTACATGTCCGATCCTTTGAGAACACTTCATTCGAAGTCCTTCCACTAGAGACATCCTAGCTATCTTATTAAGAGTTTTAAAGTTCGGATGGCTCATTCTTTTGTGCCAGAGCCAACTGCTACTTTTGGAACTCTTAACAATCAGGCACGCATTTCTTGGACAACTGTTCCAATCAG